>JBBPTA010000007.1:84213-98018 GCA_038093915.1 Boletellus aff. emodensis
CCTTCTTTGGTGGAGTGGAAACGGCGGGTGAGTCAACCACAGGCGCTGAGGCTGTCGTCTGGCCGTGCGGCTCTGCCAAGGGACGTAGGGACCTTTTACGCTGATCGCGGTGGGAAGGCTGCGGCTTGTCGGGTTTTGCTTTCTTCTTTTTCTTCAGTGATCCACCGCCTGCGTCGTCGCCGCCACCACCGAGAGAGTCCACCAGCTTGTCGAGATTGGCCTGGGCGGCGCAAAGTCGATCCTGTTCTTCCGAGGGAGCAGCGCGCTTGCGTTTCCTCGACTGGCCCTGGGTAGAGACCGGGGCGGATGGCACGGACCAGCCTGGAACGTCGAACAAGGCTGGCATTGGCAGTCTGGTAGGTCCGAACCGCTCCACAGCTCAAGCTTCAAGTGCGACAAGCGTAAACCCACGAAGGACAGATCATCTTCTCCCCAATAGGACACCAATGCGGACGTCGCGTTTCCACAGCTTTGCATCAACGCTCTCACACGCCGCGCGGAATTCCTGTCAACCCATCATGCACCGTGTTGTGCAGGTCTTCGTCTCCCTTTTGACTTCCAGCCCGTAATCTGTCCGCTCTCCATCCCAATCGATGAACGGAACGGCACACCAGAAGATTGCATCTCCCTCGGCAGGTTCTGGCCAGAAGAAACACAAAATGGGCAAGTCCCATGTGTCGTCCACTTCTCACCCGCTATCCCAGACTGCCACCCATCTTGCATCGGATTCTCACCAACACGCGTCCAAACCGCACCTTTCTCAGGTATTCGCACATCGACATGGCCAGTCATGCATCTCTGACTCGATTACAGAACACCGACAACTCTTCTTTAATGTCTTCGAGTCTCGGCCACACCAGGGATCCAGAACCTAAATCCGTCACGCATCTATTTCCTTCTCCGGCGGGGGCGGAAGCGGTGGGTGATTCTTTTCATCCCACCTTTTTATATCTCTGAGTCAGCCCAGCCATCGGTCTCAACCTCTACTTCGAATCCAGTGACCTCGGAAATGGCTATCCCAAAGCGTACTGCACACTACCTTGCTTCCTCCGTGCGTTTCCTTACTATCGACCGCGACTCGGCCGGCTGACACTGCTTGGACCGCCCACACTATGATATCATCTCTAGAATATAGAAAACAGTGTAAATGGCTTTTCCTCTCCGCCTCCACAGGATCCTGTCTATGTGCGTGTTAGCAGCCCCCGCATCAAAGTATACCCTTTATCATGTGCGTTTCAGGAGGAACTCGCACTTCTTCATGATGGCACAAAGGATACCAAGGGCCGGAGTAGAAATCATGAACTTCGGACTGCTCCCGTAGTCACCCGCGATGCATACATTGCCGCAGGATATCGCGATAACATGACACAATATGGTGTCCTCGGCCGCGCACTGCATATATTGTATGTCGATGTGGTATCCTCAATTGTTGCCTAACATGTCATCTTTTATGTAGCAATAGATCGCAACCGTACGCGCCAGCAGACCCGCGCCTATATATCAACACGGTGAGAACCATATCCGCCTTTCCCTGGGAAAAATTAACGTCTCCCGGATCACAGAATGCCCCGTTCTCTGCAATCGTGTGCGGGGTTCAAGGGTCTGGAAAGTCCCACACGGTTTCGATTATACTAGAGAGCATGTTTATCCCAAACTTACGGCCACTCGGTCTCTTGCAGAAACCACTTTCGGGCCTTGTTCTTCACTTCGGTGAAGGAGGCTCCAGTGCCAGGCCATGTGAAGCTGCATGGCTGGCCTTATCTGATCTACCCACGGTACATACTCCCAGAGTTAAAGTTTATGTGTCACGGTCTTCTCTGAAGACAATGACGGCTGTTTATGCCCCTCTTGGGGTAACGGTAGAACCACTGCTTCTCAAAAAGCACGAGCTGGATGCGCAGGCGTTCTTGTCTATGATGGCGATTGGCTCATCTGAGTCTGCTCCACTCTACATTCAGGGTGTTCTTGTGGGTAACGATATTTTACTATGCTTTCTGACGGGACTAATACGTTCCAGTCGATTCTACGCGATCTTGGGGAAGACTTTTCCTACGATGAATTTATAAAACGATTGGATGGGAAGAAGGAGTCTTTCAACCTGGCTCAACTTGCTGGCCTCGAGCAACGCATGGCCTTGCTTACATCTTTTCTAGATACCCGCCCCCACTCCACCCTAGAGACCGATCGATTCGAAGCTGGACAACTAACCATTGTTGACCTTTCTGATCCCTTTATCGATCCCGCTTCGGCGTGTGGACTATTCGAGATCATTACCCGCTTGTTTGTCCGGGCGGATGTCGGCACGGGAAAAGTGCTGGTTGTGGACGAAGCTCACAAGGTGCGTCCTTTCAAAGAATCTGTGTCTCATCCGACGAACCCTTGTCGCCTCTACCAGTACCTCTCTCCAAGCAAGACCGTCTCCGGACTCACCAAGTGTCTGTTGACGCTCGCACGAGAGCAGCGCCACCTAGCTATGCGCTTGATAATCAGCACGCAAGGCAAGTGATTCTACTTTTTTTTTCGATCCAAGTGTCCCCGCTCCTAACGTGTCCGTTCGTAGAACCGACCGTCGTTCCCCCCGTTCTCCTCGATCTCTGCACCGTCGCTATCTTACATCGATTCTCCTCCCCGTCTTGGTGGGAACATCTGGCGAAGCACGTATCCGCCGACATCTCTACCGATGATGCGTTCGACCGCGTAGTCAAACTAGAGGTGAGGCACCATGCATGGAGGTTGTCTCTGCACTCACTCGACGGTATCGTGCAGACCGGCGAGGCCATCGTGCTTGCGCCATCTGGCTTTGGCGTATTTCCGGACGGACCGCAAGTGTCTGCTGCCCAAGGGACTTCGAGGCCTGTCGCTTCGACCCCAATCCCCAAGCTGAATCAGTTCGGAAGGCGTTATATATTAATGAAGACGCGTCGGCGCATCACGAGGGATGGTGGTGCTTCGATACTCGTCGTCGAAGATTGAGCCGTTGTAGATTTACTCATCTTTCGCACAATCTTGTACTTTCCCTTGCCTTGGTGTCTTGGTTTGAGTGCGAAATGGGACAACCAAAGCCTTGACGTCTCGTGCGATCCAAGGCGTGGTTCGGTGTATACGAATATGTATGTAGTCTAGGTACAACAACAGTAACTCGAAGGTTCAATAGCAAGATCCTGTCCTTCGTCACATTACACTACACACAAATATGATGTTAACCTGGAGGTGGAGAGTACGAAATGCGAATGAGAAAGAGTTGCATCGCGAAGCATAGAACCCAACCGGGGGGTTTCAGAATAGTTCAATAGTTTGACGGCCATATAGACTGGCATGAATCGTCCGCTGATCGGTGTAACAAAACCAATAGATCCGACAGAGACCACAAGCCCCCTACTCGATGCGCATCGGGCTTCCTGGAGCGATTATATCCTGCACTAGCGGATTCGCGACCTTTGCTTCGGTTCGCTTGTTCCGGCGACCGAGTAGCGTAGCATTATCCATATCCAACTCGAACCCTTTTGGTCCTCCGCCACGGCGACCGCGATCGCGAGGTCCAGCCCGCCCATCCCATAGATCCTTGTCAGGGAGCGCATTGACGATTGCGGGGGCATTAGAAAACTCCGCATTTCGTGCCGTGACCACCCTCGTGTCCCCTGGAGTCCCACCGTTAACTTGACCTCGGCGATGGCGAGCTTCATTGACCACGGTTTCATCATTCGTATCTCCATCTTCATCATCTTCGTTGAGCCCGTGCAAAAATCCTCTTGGTCCTGCACCGCCCCGTCCATTGTAAGCGCGGCGACGTACCCCCTCTTCTTCCATGCGATGGACTGCATACGTGATATCAAAGGTCTCTTTCAATGATGCTAACCCGGGGGAGCGTGCTGACTCGATTCCACCATGTGCGGCGCTCAAGAGAGGTGAGTCAAGGGGCGGAGTTCGGGCGTACGTATTAGGCGTTGGGGTAGGCAGCGGGAACGAAACTGTGCTACACCATGGATGGGCCAAGAATTCGTCTATGGTATATCGTTGAGCTGGATCCACACAGAGCAGATGCTCTATGAGGTCTTTCGCTAGGAGTGCGATGAGAACTATTATTATACGCGCGAAAACGTCAAGATACCTTGATTGCTGATGTGATCCCAAAAGGGGCTTAAAAACGTATAATACCCTCTGGCAACCTTTTCAGTTAGAACATTGATGCTCTCGTCGTAAAAGGGGGGGAATCCGCAAAGAAGCGTATAAAGAACGCAGCCGAGTGCCCACATATCGACACTTTTGGAGTAACGTTCGTCCTTGACGATTTCAGGCGCAGTATACCCGACAGTCCCACATGGCGTCATGGTTTCTTCGTTCCACACCACTTTCGACAGGCCGAAATCAGCGATCTTGACTCGCCCGATGCCACCGCCACCGACTCCGGGTATGAATTCACCCTCATCTTCCTTGTCTTCGTCATACGGACGCCGTATGAACACTTTAGAGGGAATTATGGGTATTCGTTCAAAGAGCAGATTCTCTGGCTTGATGTCCCTATACGAACCAGGAAGATTGATCATCAACATAAAGAGACACTGATGTTTGGAGGAAGCTCACCGGTGAACCACGCCACGCTCTTCGTGGAGGTGTCGGATACCCTGGGCGACTTGAAGAATAACGTGCCTCGCAAGATTCTCGCTGAAGTACGTAAGTTTGACAATCTGATGGAATAGTTCTCCTCCCTCCATGACTAGAAATGTATTGTGAACCGGATCACCAACAAGCAAGGCATAATTTTACTTACGTTCGAGCACAAGGAAATAGTGATCCGGTGATTCAGAGAACGAGATTAACTTGACTATCGACGGGTGATTCACGCCACGCATTATTTGGACCTCTACTAGCCATGAACGACTCGTTGTTGCCTTTGGTCAATTGAACGTACCTTTGAGGATATTTGCACGCTTTAAATAAAGAAAGTGTTATCAGTGTTATGATAGCGGATTTGGAACAGAAAGTGGAGATGTCACCTCTGTGACGCGCGGCTTTTTCTTAAAGTGAGGGCTGAGATATTTTTCGCCGGCCTTACAGAGGGACGATGTAGTGATGACACGTGCGTAGGCGGACCAGGAATGTGAAGGGGGGAAGGGTGGGGTAATATGAACTACTGGAAGACGATCTCTGGCATGGGCACTTACCTGTGACGCGTTCAGTTCGTGCTTCCGAACTACTTTGACTGGGCAATGTTTAGGCAAGGAGCTGCTCAACGGTGATGTCCATGGACTCACCAGCTACTTTTTCGCCTGTCGAAAGGTCGATCGCCTTGTAGACGTTCGAGAAAGCCCCGCTGAAAAGCCAATGTTATGTTGTGATCGAACACGAATGCAGCGTGCACTGACTCTCCCATCTGAGAAACGAGCTTGTAGTTTTCAAGTCCCTTGTACGCGGGGATATTTGATTTGGAGTAGCGGCCGTCCGATGTAGAAACCATCCCTTCTTTCGTGTCGGCTTCAGAAAGCGTGAGTTGCTCTACGTGGAGCTCCGGGTGTTGGAGCTCCTTGGCGGTATTCGGGGAGGATTGCGGTGGTGTCGACTTTGTGTACTCCTGGGGGTCTGAGTCGGGCTGACGGTGATTTTGGTGTTTGCGGATGAGATCTGGTAGGAACGTGGGGTTGGGGTCGGAGTTGAGATTGCGGCCTTCAAAATAGGTGAGAGGCAGACGTACTCTTGAAGGCGGTGACCACGGCAGGCATTGTCGCTGCTGTCTACGGCGCTGGGGACGCACGAGGGAGAGGCGAGAGAGAGAGAGGCGGAAGGCTGCAGGATGTATGCGCTGCACGTCCTTTTTGTCACCGCGCAGGCTGTTGGAGCTCCGCTGTCTGACGTCATGACAGCCGTTTTCTCCATGTCTTTTTTGGACGTGTGGGAGCGTAATGCAATGATGTAATTAGCAGCATAAAATAAAATAAAATTCCGATCATGTGAGCATCAAAGCTGATCACTGACTCTATCCCTCGGCGGCGTGTGCACGAGCAACATGTGCTGCACAGGCGTGTACCCCACCAGACTGACCGTGCTTTGCTTGTGCCTGAGCACCGGGATATCGCACGCACCCACGTTCGGCGTCCCTTGACCGGGGTGACTTGGTCCCCCAAGCGAACCAACCCCATCGATCCTCGAGGTCGCCTCCCGCCTGCCTCCTGGATCATGACGTTCCTCGTCGTGCATCGATTCGTTCGTATTTCCATTTGGGCTGCTGGCAATAACGAATACTCCTGCGAACGTAGCCGCACAGCCATAGAGAAACGTCAGCATTTCGTGGAACGAGGCTCGCCGGAAGTCGCCATAAAGGACCGCAGATCCGACGACAGCGGACAGCGTGAAAAAAACAAATTGGGTCGGGATAACAGTCTTGGAGTCGAACCGCCTCAACGCACGGTTCAGATATCGGATCTGAAGGACGCCTGTCACGACGAGCACCTGCAGCCGGCTGTCAGCGCAGGTCGACAAACAGAGTGACTGGACTGACTGCTAGGACGGGATATGTGATCCATTCCGTCACGATTTTCACCCACTCTTTTGTCAAGAGCGTGGAGATCGCCTTGGTCGCAAGCACAGTGAAGCCGCCTGCCCAGAGCGTCAGACCGCGATCGGATCGCGCGAATTTACAGCATCCCACCAAACAGAGCACACAAGCCAACGTCGATCACAACCACGCGCTTCCCCACACTGCCTTCGCTCAGACCACCAAGGATGACCGCAAGCACGAGGTATACGATCGAAAATATCACGAACGGACGCTGTGTTATCGCCTCGATCAGGGCTTCGGGTGTCAGTACGGGTGGGGGACCGTCCGGCGATGGGGAAGAAAATACCACGGTTGTTGCCCCGATAATGGCGAGTAGGATCCCGAACACATCACGCTAAGTGTGCTTGTTAGGGCGCCCACTCCCGAGTCGCATTAGAGGAACTTTACCGGGCGGAAGCGCTCATTTAGAAGCAAGGGTGCGAAGAAGCAATTCGCAACCAAGGCAAACTAGGACGTTGACGGAGGAAATGACCGTCTGGACAGCGTAGGAATGAATGAACATCTTACCGTCCCAAGTGGTGCAACGAGAGAAGCGGGTGCAAATGCGTAGGAAATGAAGTTTCCGGTCTCGCCAACATTCATCAGCACGAAACCAGACCACCTAGGCGAGCGAGTCGGTCAAGGATGAACTGAGGATCAATAGTGTATGGTGGCAAACCAGAGTTTGGAACGTAGATAATCGCTCTCTTTTCCATCTTTGGCCGCGTTCTCGGAAGAGGCTTTCCCCTTGTGGTTCTTCCGTGTATTTTGTTGGGGAAAGATTTCCTCGACAGGCAGCGCTGAGCTATCTGGAGTTGCACGAGCACTCGACAAACTCGAAGAATCAGCCCCCAGCGCGAGCCGCAGTGGTAGAAAGCGTGAGACGAGGGATTGTTTGCGTTGATGTCGTCTGGACCGCGCAGCAGTACTGCTACTTTTCCGGCTTCTGGTATCGTCCCCAGCGAGAGGACTGTTGTATTGGGCCAGCCCATAAGACGATAGATAAGGTTGGCTGGGGGATCGTTTGGGAATGAGTGGCTGGGTCTCGAACCGATGGTCCTCGTCCAATGCCTGCTGAGCTACCCCATGACGAGATGTGGAACCCGTGCGAATGGCATGCCTTGCATTCTGGTCCTGCCCCGGTTGCCTTCCCTCCCTTTCCACGTCCGCCAGATTGTTCTTGCACCCGTGGTCGAGTCTTAGATGCGCGAGCTTTTGGATGTTAAGGGCCAAGGATATCAGCACATTGCCTGCGATTGACACGCTGATGCCGACAATAGTCTGGAGGGTGAGGTGAGGTAGGACGATCCCGGTATCATCCAGGGAGGACCAGGACATGGGGGTCTGGCTTCGGGACGATGCGCACGTAGACCAAAGCGTGCGATGTCGCCGAGTGGCGGCTTCCGTGGTGCAAGTCTGTTATGGAAGGTCTGTCACACGCCTGCTCGTTCGTACGGTGCCGTCGACTCGAGTCCCGCTGCAACAAGACGTCCATGCGCGCACAGCACACCGCACATTCCTTCCCCGCCTTTCCTGTCTATTCATGTACATTCCTTACGGATGACCAAGTTCTCGTTGGTGCAGGAGGCGGCGCCTCAAGGACGGGGATAAAGAACAAATTGGTATGTCCGTTGCGCGTCGCGATGTGTCCATTCACACTCTCGATAGAGGCTTTTCCGTGTATCCGATGACAGACAATTGCACATGCTCAGCGAGCTGGAACTCGAGAAGGACGAGGACGCACCAATGAGCATGGCTGCTCATCCCCAGGTAACACAGTTCCGCGTCTCTGCGTATTCATAATAATCCATGGCTACAGAGTAGGACTTTCGTATGTGGTATAAACAGCAGTGCTAAAAAACTGGAGAATGGGGAGAACGAGAACTGCAGAAAGTTCTCGATCAGTGCAGATGAATACAAGTACTTCTCTCAATCGGTCCACTGTTCGTCGCTAACCTCCTCACCAAGGTTTGCACAGCTTGCAACGCGCAACACGCTCACTTCTGGCAGCGTAGATGATTATCAGGTCGGTAGCTTGACCACAGTGGCCGATATCATATCAACCCGGTCTCCAGCGTGTAACAGTCCTCTCATCTGATGGCAGACATTTAGTCGTTGCCGGCGTTCATGATGTAACATGTTTCCCCGTCCATGCTTCATGATCGTCCTTGACCAAACAGCGCAGTTCTCTCTCCTCGAGTACGAAACCCTGACACCTGTGAATGCCTCAGTGAGCAGTAGAAAGGAAATTTACGATGCAGCTCTCTCTTCTTCGCACGTACGTCAATTTCCCCCTATCACGGCAGTCTTTTTAGGTTTTGTCAGCTTTTTATCGCCACAAGTTCAGAGATTCTGGTATACGCTCTCCCTACTCATACGAGTGGCGAGGAACACAATAATACAGCAAAGGACAGCACCCCACAGTCTGAGTCGGATCATTCTCGCCTTGGCTTCGTTAAAGCTATTGAATTACCCTCGATACCTGGAGTCCCCTCCGGATCTAACATCACGTTTCGCGCTGCACGGTAAGACCACGCGTCGAGTTCTCTTCATTTTAGTTACCCTCTCTGTAGATTGCACCCTGCCCGTGGGGACACATTGTATTCCGTGGTAAATGTTACCCTGCCTCGTGTTAAACACGCGAAACTTGCCAAGAAGCGGGCGTATATTCTCAAGTGGAGGATCATCGAAAAAAGTGGTTCCTTTGACGCCTGCATAGAGATGACCCGAAAGGTTTCTGATGGTAACTTGACTTGCTTTGATGTGAGGTGCGTTTGCTGCTTTGACACGTGTAGGCCAGCATGCGAAGATGAAATTTCATAGCTCGGATGGCAACCTGCTTGCGTTCGGTGCTTCTGATTATAGTCTCGGTGTATTGGACTCGACTACTCTGACAGTGAGCTAGACCCCACAAACACTCGTGCACTATGGCATTAACATGTCGACTGTTAGCCACTATTGTCAATCTTGAAGGCACACGAATTTCCAATTACTACCCTTCGATTCAGCCCTACCTCGAGGCTACTCGTGTCAGGTGGTGTCGACAGCTCGATACGCGTTGTCAGTATTCCTGAAGGTATCGGGAATCAATGTAAGTCCTCTTCACTCCTTCTTCCCTGCGTTGACCATGTTGCTTCGTAGCATGGAACACCATCATTGCTATCGTTATCGCGGTGCTGGTCATCGTCGTCGCTGTCCTGATGCGACAGTGACTACGAACCACGCTCACTCGGTTTTGGGTTGATCACATCATTTCCTGTATTTATGATGCGTACTAGACTGTTTTATGTTACACCCGGGTGGTACAGATGTCTTTCTGTCGAGCATGGTCAATCGTAGTCCTCCTCCTCTACCAGTTTCCGCTTCACGCCACTGGAAGGCGTGCTCGTTGTCTGCACCTCCTCCATTGCTTCATCCCCATTGCTCTCTTCTTCTTCATCGTCTCCGCCCCCTCCGAACAAGTCCGCTTCCTCGCCATTTTCGCTACCCTCCTCCGGCACGTCGCCCGCTATGATTGGTGCAGGGGTGCCTCCCATCTCGACATCTGTCGGGGTTATCGGCGCATTCGTAATAGGAATCGCAGCGGGCTCCATGTCAGCGTCGTCCTCCTCGTCCTCTTGTGCCACTGGCACCTCTTCCTCGTCCTCGTCCTCGTCCTCGATCTCCTCTATCTCTTCGTCGTACAGTCTGACGGTCGGCGGAGGCTTGTTTGGCACGAGATCAAAGTTGACCGACGTCAGCGTTTCCGAGGAAGGCGGTAGCCGGACGCCAAAGACTTCTGGGACCGTGGGGAGGGGCGTCGCGTTCGTTTGCGATGCGAGGGACGTGAGGTACTGGGGAGGTGGGGGACCAGGCCCATGGTGGGGCGATGTGAGCGACTGACGTCCCCCATCGCAGAGAGGTATGAGTACACACCTCCTTTGGCACACAGCCGCCAAACTCCCATCCGACGCGCGCCTGCACGGCCAGGACGATGTCGTCCATCTCGATTTTGGACGCGCCAGAGCGGCCGGCGTGTTCGGCGTACACTTGTGCATCGGACAGCACCTGGGTCGTGTAGCGATGGGTGAACTCGAGGAGTTGATGGAGGACACCAGGCTGGGCGTCTTGGACTGTGGGAGTCGACGCGAGGAGAAGAGCGATTGCTCTGGCGGTGGGGGGGAGGGTATCCGAGGGTGCTTGGGCGCCCTGAGGTCGGGACATGTATTGTCAGTATTGCAGCCTAATCAAAGTACACTAACAAAAAACGGTTGTCAGCCCGCACACTACGTATTACTACAGAAGAACGTATCGTGAACACGCGCTACACAGGTCTTCAACAAAGAAATACACAACGCTAGGGAACGAATCTGATAAAGATCTAGACTATAATCGAAGTCTCCATGCGCAGACACATCCGCCATCGCTAGTGTGTCAATCAGCGTACAAGACGTGCTTTTCTGCACTTTGCAGCCAGTCGCGCAAGTCGTGATCCCCCTCGAGCCCTACAAAATCGGGGTGGAGACTGTCCCGATACCGCAGGCTGGATATGCTCGTACCAAGGCGAGCCTGCACCTTGTTCATGAGCTCAGAGTGTGTCACTCTGGGATGAACGCGGATGGCGATCAGGTCGTCGGTGACACGGTCGAAAATCTTGATCTTGACAAAGGCGATCTGAGGATTGCCCGCAGACATGGGGGGTGCATTCAGATTAGTAGTGGCCGTAGAATGTGACCGGGAGCGGGATGCGACGGATGGCTGAGATGAGCGCATCGACGACGGTGATGGTGTGGTGTAGTCTGGCCATTGGCTAGTTGAGGCACTTGATCTATGTGATGCCCGCGACACGTTGGTGTACACATATGCGCGTTCACGCTGGGGCGATGGTATGTCTCCATTCCGATGAAGGAGCGAGTCCACCTGGCGGATAGAAGTGAGGGTGTCGGACCGCTGGTGGGTGGCACCGCTTGCTCTCGAGTAGGGTTGCGGAGGGGGAGTGGGGTCCTCTCCATAATCCGAGCCATCACTGCGGTCATCGCGGTCGGATAATTTCATCTCGCCAAGCGTGTCGCGCACTTCCTCTTCAAATGCGCGTGTGACCATATCACCACGTGCCATCCCCGCAGATTCTTCTTCTCCACCGTCGGAGAATAGTGCGCTAATTTCGTCATAGCGTGGTTCGATGTTGTTCTCCACGTCTCCTGGCTTTGGAGAGAGAAAGGTGCGGATGAGCTGGTGCTCCAAGATGTAGGAGGCGCCGACGGAATTCAAGGCACACAGTTTGCGGATGTATTGGTCCAGCTCGACCCGCCTGACGGCGGTGACTTCATCGTCGACCTTGTCTGAAGGACCAGGCATAAAGGGGAGAATACGGTTCGACCCGGATTCGCGCCCGGCCTCTTGAGGGAAGCTTTCGAGTAGGCTGACCTGGAAGTCATAAAAGTCATTGTAGGGGCGAAAGAGGACCAGTTGCTTGGCTTTCGGGAGGACGTGGGGGTCATGGGGATCGTAGGGCTGAAAGATGGCATTAATACGGAACCAGTACTCTTGCATTTCGTAGTGGAAGGAGACAACCTCTGCGGAGAGGAGAATGCCATCTGGCAAAGAGACAGTGGACAATGAACGGACGGCGGAGGTGGAGACGGGTGGGGGCGTGTAGTCTGACAGGGGAGGGGGAAGCGGGGGTGCGCTGGTCTGGGTGTACGGGCTGTTTGGGAGGGAGGGAGGATCGTCCTCGATGACGCCGAGAGGGATGCTGTTCTGCTTGTAGTCGATCATGGCCTTTTTCCAGTCCTCGACCTTTGGAAGGTCACCGCGGTCCATGAGCGCATCGACGTCGTCGATCGGGAGGTTGGATGCAGGGTCGCGGAGCTGGACAAAAGAGGCCGGAATTAAACCAGGGCGGCCGAGTCTGCCGATGGGTTTGGCGACGAACCACTCGCGGTTCGACTGGGCGACGACGGAGACGGGGTCGCCGGCCTTGGCCTCGAGCTCGTCGGCGCGCTCGGCGGAGAAGTCGTGGAGGACGATGGCATAGAAGACGCGCGTCTTTGGGTTCCTGGGCGGGATGAGGGGGCTGGGGGGGATGTGGGAGGCGCGGATGCTGGATCGGGGGCAGGGGTGAGAGCGGGAGGGGACGAGGAAGAGAGGACGCACGCGGAGGTGCCCTTGAGGAACTCCTCAAACATGCTCTTTGGGACGAGGCCACGGGCGCCAGTGACGGGGTTGTGGGCCTGGTACCAAGGGCCGTCGGCGTCTGGATCGCCGGTTACGTAGAAGAAATCGCCCTTGTGGAAGGGGAGCTCCTGGGGGGCGTCGGGGGTGCATGAGGCGATGGCGCGGATGACCTTGTGCGGGGGCAGGGACGCGGCGGGGGACTTGTGCGGGGCGGGGAGCGGGATGGGCGTCGATATCTGGAGGCGGCTTGGATGGCGGGACTTGCGGAGCGACTTGATCATAGCAAAGAGCGTCTGCTTATGTAACGCACATCACCCTCTCCACACCATGGCGGCGAGAAAACTGCAGAGCACGTCCTCCTCCGCGAAGCCCGTCCGCGCGCTCACCCCACCCCACAGCCGAGATAGACCGCACGCTCAAGAAGGTCTCGGAGGGCGTCGAGCTCTTCGAGAGCATATACGACAAGATGCAGGCCTCGACCAACCAGACCCAGAAGGAGAAGCTCGAGACGGACCTCAAGACGCAGATCAAAAAGCTCCAGCGTCTGCGCGACCAGATCAAGACCTGGGTCGCCAGCAACGACATCAAGGACAAGTCCCTCCTCCTCGAGAACAGGAGGCTCATCGAGACCGTGCGTCCTTCCGTCTGCTCTCCGACGTGCGGCCGACCTCCCCGCGTAGCAAATGGAAAAGTTCAAGGCGTGCGAAAAGGAGATGAAGACGAAGGCCTTTTCCAAAGAGGGCCTCACCCAGTCCGCCAAGCTAGATCCAAAGGCCCAGGAGAAGCTAGAGGTCACCGCCTGGCTCCAGCAGTCCGTCGAGGACCTCACCCTCCAAGTGGAGCAGTCCGAGGCAGAGATCGAGGCCCTCCAGGGTGGCGGCAAGAAGCGCGGCAAGGGCCAATCATCAACCGCAGGTCGTCTCGACGACCTGGAGCATCTAAACGAGCGTCGAAAGTGGCACATCAGTCGGCTTGAACTCATCCTTCGCTTGCTCGACAATGGTTCTCTCACCACGGACCGTGTGCTTGCTCTCAAGGAGGACGTGTCTTATTTCGTCGAGAGCAATACCGTGTGTTCCCCGATGCAGCCGTGCGGAATGATGCTCATGCAGTACGC
>JBBPTA010000008.1:5207-29396 GCA_038093915.1 Boletellus aff. emodensis
TTGCCGCCTTTTGCCATCTTGTCAGGCTTTTGAGCTGCGCGTGTCGACAAGTCCAAGGCCTTTGATTGCGTAAGCCAGGTGCGACTTGCCCGTCCTCGTCGCCAGTGGACTCAGTACCGATAACACTACACCAAAATGGCCCCCGCAGCACCCACAGAGCCCGAAGAGAACCCCTACGAACTCCTCGGGCTCTCACAAGATGCCACCGACTCCGAAATCCGCACAGCCTACCGCTCCCGCTCTCTCAAAGTACATCCCGACCGCGTACGTCTCTCGTCACTCTCCTTTCTTCTCCCCCTTGTCCCTCCTCTGACGCCGCATCTTTCAGAATAGAAACGACCCTCATGCAGGTGAGCAGACTCGTACTGATGAAAGAGCTACCCAGCTCATCACGGACATGACCATACAGCCCAAAAGTTTCACTCGCTCACGATGGCGTCGACGCTGCTCCTCGACCCGTTGCGTCGCTTCGCGCTGGATGCACAGCTCCGTCTTGCCGCCGCGAAAAAAGCCCGTTTTGCCTCATACGATAACAAGAGAAAGGCCCTCGTCACAGAACTCGAGGAACGCGAACGCGCGTTCAAGAAATCGCGTTTGGAGCAGGAAAAGCAAAGGGCTGCGAGGGAAGGTGAGAACGATCGGATCAAGGAAGCAGGAAGACGGATGCGAGAGGGGAGAGAGCGACAGCTGGAGGAACTGGCGAGGACCAAGGCCGAGCGTGCGCAAGCGGAGGCGGAGGAGGACGTCCTGGACGAGAACGCTCCACCCCCGCTGGGACCTTATGATACCACCGTCCGTGTCAAGTTTACGCTTTCGGCGTTTCCATCGCTCAGTACGCCTTCGGCACTGGCCTCTCATCTGGCACGCTTCGGGGAGATAGATGAAGATGCTGTCGTATTGTCGATCAAGCCCAAGAAGGGCAAGAAGAAGAAGAAGTCGGAAGGAAAGACTGTAGATGAAGTGACCCAGGGCGAAGGAGAGAAAGTGGTCAACGCTGTCGTTCCCTTCTCCCAAATAGGTGCTGCGTTTGGGGTGGTTTCCAGTGGTCCTGCCCTCAAAGAACAAGGCATGGAAGTGTCGTGGGTCGGTGGTTCTGAGCCACCAATACTAGGTTGGCTGCGCGACAAGGGAGAGCTTCGCGGAAAACCCCAAGGGGACGTACCTTCCGCGACATTCCTCAATGAAAACCAATCCAAAGGGGACCGAACGGACGACCCACAATCGGTCAAGTTTTCTACGTTCGTGAGTCTCACTTCATTTCCAGGAGGTGACTTGATGCTCACGGCGGTCCGCCTGAATAGCCCAGTACTTTCCCCGCTTCCCCTCCGCCAGAGCCAATTATACCTACCAACGGCTTGGATTTCGAGTCGATGACGCTTCTACGGCTGCGTGAGGCTGAACGTGCACGATTAGAGCGGGAGATATTGGAAGCAGAGGCGGGAGGAGTATCTTAATTTGGACACTACGAGGTATGATTGGTTTGTAGGGCTTATTCGGAATAGATATAATATCTCTTTGCACTAGACTACACGCCACGCCAACGGATGATCGTGCGGAGATTCTGAGATCCCGTCGCTGGTTGCATCAAAAGTACCGCAGTCCAGCAGTTCGCACCTCATCGGCTAGGTGTCAGATGCTTCATTTACGATGATCTTGGTCATCTTTATCACTCCGTCGTACGAGTGATTGTCCATGATTGCCAGGTTCGTTATTTTGGTATATGTTATGGCACATAGGTCTATGTCTATGACTGTCTACGTGTCCATCTGTTCCTGATCAGTTCACTGGGATTTCCGCCCCTCCTACGTTCTACCGTGGACTCCTGACTTGTTGAATTAACCCCGCCGCACCAAAGTTGGAAGTTCTTTCGTTCAGGGGTGATCTTTCAGTCCACCATTGATCGGGAGAGACACTGAAATTTTCAACTGCTTTTAGACGTACGTGTTTGGCCTCATCTTACGCTGGACGACTAAGGTTTCGAGCGTGGATCATGTTTGATAGTTGTGAGCACGCTCGTCAGTGTTTGTTTCCAAAGCTCCGGGCCCTCAAGGACGTGTTCAAGGCAACATCCTTTTCAATTTTGCCTTATGGACTGGCTTGGTTTACTTCAGCGCCGCAAATTGTGGGTACCATGTTGGCTGCTAGAGAGATAGATAACATTGGTGGGTGCAGTGGTGATGATGCTTCGAGTGTGGGCATTATACAGGCTGTTCAAGATCGTCTCTTCTGTCGCTCCCTGTGCTATACACTGCGGTAGTCGTTGCATATTTGATTTATTGTATTATCATCAATGCTCAGAGCCAACTGATAGGTATATGAATCCCACATTACGCCGTACACATTCCATGACCAGATAACTATCATTCTCCCGCTTACATAGGTATTGCCCCCCAAGTGCTTGATTTTTCGATTTGCACAACGCCACATTTGCCCCTATATATTCGAATTCCCTTCGTGACAAGTAGCTTTGCGCATGGATGTCTGTCTTGAAGATCTTGCGCGTACAGTTCCCGCAAATCTAGGACGGGGGGGACGAGTGTCAACACCAACACAAATTCTACCCCCATAGTTAAGATCAACCACCATGCGTTCAGTGGTACATATCCTGCAAATGCTGAGGAGATTGAAGACGCCATGCCGCTATGCGTAATACTGTATCGTCAGCCTGGGGAAATTGTGGAGAGAAAGAAATGGGGAGCGTGACATATGGTAGATTACACCTTCTTTTGCGAGTGCATTCGTGTAACGGCTGATCTGGAATCGTCTCGTCATCTTATACATTTGCAGCAACTGTTTTGTAAACCAGACCAAACCGAGGAGACACATCCACACGGCATTTAGTTTAGTGTTTACCTCGATCGACGGCGGTGGTTCGAGCGCGATGGTGTTCGCAGACACTAGGGAGAACGAGGAGGGGGTGATGCATTGACAGTGCGGATTCTTGGACGTTGTACTGATCGATACATATATACTATTCATCCCATCGTCAGATTCGTCACATGGTCGTGAACCCGGTGTTCAGCGCTCAGCGCTCAGCGTCCACGCTTGAACGTTGGTGGACTGACTGGGGATTTGCCACGTGACGGCATGTTTTCATCCCCTTATATCTTCAGTTGTTCGAATGGACCAAGTGGAGAAAAAACCAACCAGTGGTTCGGGTAGCGAAGTAATTACCGTTACCCGAGCGCACTCAGCAAGGGACGACACTGCTGATGGAACACTGCTTATACAAAACAGATATGCTATGCGGGTGCAGCCCCCATCTGTCGAGAGTAATGTTTAACGACGCCTCAGGCTTTTGCACGATAGTTGCGGACGGTTGTCCAGGACAAAGACACTTTCTGAGATGCCCCTATCACCCGTCGTCGAACGTGAATCTTTGATGCCACTTTACGGTGACCGTCTAGAGCCGACTGACGATGGGAGTTTGGTAAGAAATTGAACGTGTGGTGTTAACTGACGGACAGGCATAGCATTCGCAGCGGTGATCGAAGACGATCACGGTAACGTGGAGGGTAGAGGTTTGAGGTGTACCATGCTGGGTCTTTGAGTAGCTACTTGAACGATAAAGGCCCATTGAATACCGCAGCTGCTCTTTTGACTAGTAGGCCATACAATAACACAACAATCCAGCAAGAAGTACCACGTAAACGCTAGGTGAGGTTTCTTGCTAACCAGTCGCACCTCAAGCTGAAGCGATGTAGACTCGACAGCGCATGAACGCTGGCGAAATAGCCGGAGGGCCTCACTGCCATCAAACGGTGACGGTGCCTTGGAGGGCGCCTGGCAGGTACTTATTTGCACGCCCTCAAACCCCCACAGGGCGTTCCAGAACCGCACACTACTGTTAGACGTGGTGGTTTCTCGCAGACTTCAGCTTTCCGGCGTACTTTTTCACATCTAGTTGATGGCTTCCGACCTACGGCGCGCTGTGATAACAATCCAACTGAACGACTATTTGAGCCGTACGCCCATTAATTACGATGCCAACTCAATCTTACAGCCCCTTTATTAGTTGTCGTCCTCACTGCTGTCGGATACGATTATGGTAAGTAATCATGCCTATGTCCATTTCACTAGTCCGTCAGACAACCTCGATGTCATTAGTCCTCACGTTTTCGAAAGAAGTATGTGTAACGTCGACCAGTAGACAATTCACTGACCGAGATTCTCGTAGGTGGAATACGTTTGGGTCAGGAGACCCCATTTCCTGGCCGACATGTGTGCTGATAGGTCGCAGACCAAACCATGGAGTCGGGTGTCCACATTATTTATTCTCGTGAGTCTTCCGACTTCCAAGTTCCGATCATCCCCATGGTCCTCTCATTAGCTGAATCGTGCTTGCTACCAGGTTCGTTATGCCGGGCTATGTTTTATCATGTATGCCTATGTCTGCAGTAGCATGCTGTGTTGATTCCTGACCAGTTCACTAGAGTCGATTCCATCCGTGCGCTCAGTCCTTGCCATCCCGGCCTTGCTGAGCTGATTGACTCAATCATAGTGGGGAGTTCTTTCCTGCCTGGCCCTGTAAAGGTGACTTCTTATCCCAACGACGACAGAAGCGCTCAATTCCTTGTAGACGTATGTGTCTGTGCCGCACCATTATGTATCGATGACAACCCTTTGCAATCAAACATCACAATAGGTGTGAGTACGCTCATCAATGTTTTGAATCCCTCCTGCACTCAGAGACACTTGAAGGTAACGCACTCTTTCTTCTCCAGGCGTGGACTAGCTTGCTTTTCTTCGGCGCCTCGGACTGTAAGATTTCATGTGCGTTTTCAGACCGATGGTTCATATTAAGTTGATTACAGTGATAGCAATCCTCCGTGTGTGGGCATTGTACCATCGTTCGCGGAAGATCCTTGCGGCCCTCCTCCTGTTATACGCCGTAGAGATCATTCCATATTTAGTTTTCTGTGCCATCAGCATTTGGAAATCTGTGCCCCTAGGTACGTGAAACATGCCTTCTTTTTTATCGTGCACACTACATGCCTCGATATCGACCCCTAATCGCATGGCAGGGATTACTCAGGTGCCTAATTTTTCGTTTTGCACGAGGCTGGGCGATTCCACATTTTGGCCCGACGTGGTGGATAGTCTCCAGATCGCGTTCGGCATGTTGATGTGTGTGCTCGTCGGCATTCAATTCTTCCACCAGTCGGTTCAAATGTACCGGGCGACGAAGCAGTACCGGCTCAACCATTACTTCAACACTCTCGTCAAGGAAGGCATCATTTACTTTATTGCGTACGTCCAGGTCCCGTTCCGTTATCTTGTTTTCTCTTCCCTCTTTTATCTCCCTCCCGTTTCCCCCAAGCTGACAGGTAAACTGCTGTGAGCAGGGTTCTGATGTACTCGGTCATCACCATATTGGTCACCACAACAAATATTCCAATGTACGAGCCGTGGACGGTCCTGCTTGGGGCGGTGCAAACCGTGCCGATACTTACCCTCACCTCTCGGTTCATCTTGAATCTGCGGGAGCTCTATGCACGCGATCTCCAACCCCAACTCAGGAGCGACCTTGACACGGGTTTCGGATTGATGTCGCGGTTTGGCCGTGGCACTGTTACGAGCGCCGCGGTCGCGCACTCCGACGCGCAGGAGAACGAGGGGCCAGAGGAGTTAGAGCAGGACGGAGAGGTACGGACGGAAGAGAGAGGGGTTTGTAGCGCCGATGGGGTTGTCTGACGGAGACGGTCTGGTCTTGGTATTAGAGGCAGCACATATCTAATCTTGCCCCTGCTCTGGCCGCGGGTGAACACATTTTTTCTTTGAAGGGGTGAACGCTATCCGTGCTATCTTGATGATCGCGCAAGGACGTTGTGCCGTTCGGTCCCCCCCCCCTTGTTGCATGTGTTATGTATATAAGTTATAACAAGAGAGCAAGAGAGTACACCTCTGAAAAATCGTCCAACTGGTTTGCCTAGACGCGCGCACGGGCACGATGGAGTCCCCATGGGCGCTGACACTGGAAACGTTGAGCGTCCCGTTGCTAATAGATTGCAGTATTGACTCCAGATCATAGCACGTTGTCACAGAGCGGGCTCAAGTTTGCGACCCCGAGGCTGACCGGGAAGTTGGTGTGGGTTATCCATCAAAGAGAGCTTGGCCGATGGTGCGTCATTGGGGGCGATGGCGGGTTTAATCTTTGTATCCCAAACATAGGCACTTGGCACCGTGTGGAAGCATGGGAGAGTCGGGCCAGAAAAACGATTGTTTTTGTTGCGGAGTTGTCCACTTGCTGAGCGCTGATGCAGATGACCGACCGCGCCTCCATCGGTATCCGACTTGGACGCTTACTCCAAGATAACTATCGGTCCCCGCCCTGACAAGCTCGCCTGACGTTTTCTGTAGCAAGTGCGACTCATGGGCCTGCTTTCCGTCGTGTTGAACTGGTCGGCTGCGCAATCTTGGAGTCAGTCGTTCGAGACGCAAAGGGATCCAAGCATCCCACACGTAGACTATACATGATGTGTACCACTGTTCAGCAAGTCCCTGTCGATTAGTGGTTAAATCGCCACGTTGTGGATCCCACAGGACCGTGGCGCCGCAGGTTCAATTCCTGCCAGGGACATTTTCTTTTTGCGTCGTCCATAGACCGAGTCGAAAGAGCAACATCGGTGCCATCTGAAATCCTCGTCGTCTCACCGGCACGCACCCAGACTTCCTGTCGTCCCGACCGGGAAGAACTGTCTTCCTAAATTGAACGGTGTGATTCCCTTGAGTGAATGCGTACATTACGTTCCTACTACATAACAAATTTCGCCGCCGAGAGAAGTCACAGCGGAGGGGATCTGATCAACGACGATGAATGCAACAACACGCTAAACCAAGTAAGCAATTGCGCGGCGCAGATAAAACTCGCTACGGCACACACAATAGAAGCCTATTACGAGCCCTGCACGTACTTTATTTGCGCGCGCGCCAAACGCGGGCCTACCACACGCTCTGGGTTGCTTGCGGACTCCCCGGACCTGACGCCCCGAGCCCGCCACTAGTGGCGCCCGAATACACCGAGCTGGACTGGGTGAGCGGCGGCGGCGGCGGCGGTGCGACGGCGGATTTGACCGCCTCGACCTCTTTCCGGTACTCGATCTTCTCCACGCGCACTTCGCCTTCCACGAGCTGGTAGACGTAAGTGACGACAACGGCGCCCTGGACGTCCATCAACGCAAACGAGGGGGTCGGGTCACTAGGAGAGAAAAGAACGTCGTCAGAACGACTCTGCCGTCCTGGTCAACCTGACGCAATTACCTGTTGTGGAGACCCGTCCATGCGCCGGTTGCTGAGCCGGGGTTCACAAAGAACCGACCGTCGTATTCGATGGCTTGGAATCTGACAGGCGCGCGTCTCAGACTCAGCGTGTGTACATGCGCCTCGGACAGACGCGTCGGCATGCGAAAGGGGGAGGGGGGAAGGAGAAAGGCAGGGCAAGGCGGGGGTCGACTCACGTGTGAGTATGACCCGACACCAGCACGTCGACGTCCATCTGACGTGCGATAGCGCTCAGCGCATCGAGGTCTCCGGTCGGGACACACTGATGGCCGTGTATGATACCGATGCGGATCGGTGTATGCACCACCGTCGCCGAGGGCGGAAAGCTGGTTGTCTGCAGACGAGGGCCTTGGGTAAGTGCGTACGTTGTGCGTGACTCGCTGGATCGGGGCGAGGGAGTGGGACGTACCTCGTCGTAGTCCCCTCTCACGACGCACACGTCGGCCGCCACGGTGCGCAGATACTCGTAGGTCTCCTTGTCACAGACGTTGCCAGTACATAATATTTGTTGGATTTTCCCTGGGACCAGGAGTTTCCGAAATTTTGCTGGGAGATCGTGTGCGCGATGGGGGATATGGAGGTCGCCAATAATGAGGACGAGGACCATGCTGGACGACTGGAATGACACATGGCCCAATGCAAGGGCAAGTCATCAATTAGGTAAGCCAACTACACATAAGTAAGTAGGTTGATTTTTGAGTGAAGACAACGACCCGGGTAGGCGGATCATGGTCAAGTGGGCCCACGCCCAATGTGTACTAGCTCTCGGAATGGCTCGTGACCCGTCGAATCCTCCGCCCCCTCACGATCCGAATTTTGTATGTTCGCGAATTCGTACGGTGAACAGGAGTTCCGTGACATCAGTGTAGAACGTACTTCCCTGCATAGAAACGGCATCCACATGAACAGTTGATAAGCTCTGACTTTGACGAGACTCACAGATCCGCATCTGATGGTCTCCGCTTCCTGAAGCAAGAACCGTCCCGTCGCTGCTGAGGTCAACCGAAGTGACTTTGAGGAGTGTATGGTGTATGTCAAAGAGGGAGTGAGGGGCGCGGATCACAGCAGGAACTACGCACCCGTGTTTGTGTGACCCTGGATCATGAAGTATGGGGCCCCAGTCTTCGAGTCCCAGAGTCGGACGGTCCCGTCTCGGGACGACGAGGCAACACGCTGCTCTCGCCCAACTTGTAGGACTGAGACTGACAAGACAGCATCCTGTGCGGCGGTCGACTGAGTTGGCAGAACACGCAACGAGTGTGCAAAAGACCATGCCTTGTGTCCACTCAGCGTCTTTGTGCACCTGAATCGCTTCTCGTCCGGAAAGAGCTCCCAGAACTTTAAATTTGAGTCCAGACTTGCACTGACAAGCAACACCGCCGAGCTTTCTGCGTCACCCTGGAGGAACTGGATGCCATAGACTCCGTCCGAGTGCCCGTGGAGTATGGCGATCGGCTCGTCAATCGCCAAGTCCGAGGAGACGTTCCAGACTCTGATGGTGCCATCGAGTGAGCCAGCGGCAACGAAGAATCCGGAGGCATCGACCGCGACCGAAGTAAAGACGACCTTCTTTGAGGGGCTCTCTTCTGTGCCGGTGGGATGAAGAGTGCGGCAAGTGGATTCGGGAACGTGGGCCACGTTGGGCGGGAACAGTGTCGCATCCCACACTCGGACGGTGCGGTCTCCCGATGCGGAAAATAGCGATCGCGAATCGGCTGTAAACGCCAGGGCGTAAACCTCGCCGTTGTGTCCGCTCAACGTTGAGAGGAATTCGCCCGTTTCGATGCTCCAGACCTGCGGGCGACACGTCAGGGCAGCCACGCGAGGGGGCATAGTGGGTCGACGTACTCGAATGTAGGTGTCTTCGGAGCCTGCTACGAGGAGTTTGCCATCGGGGCTTATGGCAACGCTGCGGGCGTGATTGGGCTTGTGACCCTGTTGGTCGCTGCCGAGTAAGAAACTGGCCGAAAAGGTGAGTGTGAGAAGAGACCGTGGCGCGGGGACGGACGTGAGCTTTGTGTGCTGGTCGATGTTGTAAAGGACGACCGCGTTGTCGGTTCCCACTGCGAGCAAGGACCCGTCTGGGGAGAATTTGACGGAGCAGACGGCGCTGGCGAGGACGCGATGGGCTGGAAAGGAAAGAGGACTCCGGAGAGAGCACATACCCGTTATGGGCATAAGCAGCGTGGAGGTGCACGTCCATCTGGCGGCGGGCGTCAGGATTGAATACGGCGAGCCAGCCGTGCCCTTCCTTGACGGAGTAGGCCGGGGCGGTCAAGGGGTCCAGGGAGGACATGGTCGTGGTCGGAGACAGCGTCCAGACCGACCCCAAGGGCAGAGGGAACACGCGGAGCCAGCACGAGGACGCGATAATCAATTTCATCACGTTCGCGGACTTTGTCCACCTCGCCAATCACGTGACTGTGCCTGCTGTGCGAATACTCCCGAAATGGACATGCCGCCGGGAACGCCAAACGTGGGAAAAGAATGGGAGCGCAGGGTCCAACGCCAGCGTTTGTTATAAAGGGCGATGATCAACTCCCCGAACGTTCCCAACCGCCGCCATGTCCTCCACAATTTACAACGTGAGTCCTCTCTCGCCCCGCCTCTGCCCCGCCCCCTCCCCGCCCCCCTCCCCGCTTCCTCCCCGTCTTCTCCGCCCTCCCCTCCCAACTCCGCCCCGCGCCCGCCCTCTGCAAAATTTCAGCCCGTCTGCCTCCTGCCCCCACCCACACCGCTTCTCGTTTCATCTGACCTGCCTCCTCCATCCAGCATAGGAGCCTCCAGCCAACGGGCCCCCCCGCTCAGGGGCCGAGCCAGCATACTCACGCTAGACTCAATGAGGCCTTCGATACCGTCCGCCAGGAATTCGACGTTCTCACGTCCGATTTGGGTCTCTTGCGAAACCAGCGCGACGAATACGAGTCTAGAGGTGTCTGTTCCCATCCTCGTGTTCCTCATTATCTCACCTCCCTTCTAGTCACCTCCCAAATCAACGAGCTGAATATCATCCGTCAATCGCTTTATGAGCTTGAATCTCAGCACGGGAAAATACGTCAGCAGTACGAAGAAGAACTTTCCCGGCTGCGGGCCGAACTTCATGCTGCCCGTCAGGGCATCCCCGCAAATCCACCGCCCCACCCTGCCGTTGGCCCCGCTTCAGTTGGCCCTTCCGGTCCTCCTGCACCCCCAGCGTCCGTTCCCGGCGTACTCCCCACCACCGGTCCCGGGTCCTACAGCGACCCCTATCATGGCCGTGACCGAGACCGAGACCGCGATCGAGAACGAGAGAAAGACCGCGAACGTGCTGATCGCGAACGTGAGCGAGAAATTCGGGATCGTGAGCGCGATCGCGAGCGTGACCGCCCCGTCGAAGTTCGTGATCCGAAACGCATCAAGACGGAGCGTATGAAGGGTGACCGTCCAGGTAAACTTTTTCCTCTGAGCTCCGTGCGTTCCCCGCCCCCTCATGGATATCGCCCTCCCTTTTCTCCTCCTCCATTTGCAATAGATCATTACAGCCCCTCTCTTGTTCCCGGCCCAACCCCAAAGCTTGTCGCCCCAGCTGGCCCTCCCTCCTTCCAGGGCCCTGGGCTTCCTCCACCCCCCTCAACACATGGTTCGTATCCCCCGGGTCCTGGAAACCCGCCACCTTCTGTTCCTGCAGAACCTCCCCCAGCTTCAAGCGCACTAGCCCCGATCAACAACACCTCCAATGGAGGTCAGTTTCCAGACGACCTCGACCCGCATAATGTCCCGCCGGAACTGAAAAAGGAGGGCAGTGACTGGTTTGCAGTTTTCAACCCAAAAGTAAAGCGGGTGCTCGATGTGGCATTGGTCCACACCCTCATGCACGAGAGGTAACTCGATGCACAATCTCACTGGCAATACAGCATTGTGGCTGACTTTTGCACGACAGTGTCGTGTGTTGTGTGCGATTCTCCGCAGATGGCAAATTCCTTGCAACTGGATGCAACCGCACCGCACAGATCTACGATACCAAAACCGGTGCGAAGACATGGTCCGTAATAATTTCTTCTCAGTTCAATACTACAGCAGTTGTTTTACGTACCCTCCAGTGTCCTTGCTGACGAGGCTGCCGGGAAGGCTGGAGATTTGTACATCCGCAGCGTATGCTTCAGTCCTGACGGTAAATATCTAGCCACAGGCGCCGAAGATAAGCAAATCCGAGTAAGCGGCGAGCCTTTTCCGAATTGTCGAAATGTCTTAACTTGTGTCATAGATTTGGGATATCGCCAAGAAGCGCATCCGTAATGTTTTCGACGGCCATCAACAAGAGATTTACTCTCTTGACTTTTCATTGGACGGTCGTCTTATTGTCTCTGGTTCTGGCGACAAAACAGCTCGAATCTGGGATATGGTTGATGGCTCATCGAAGGTCCTCACAATCAACGATCCTGATTCGTTGAATAATGATGCAGGCGTGACTTCGGTTGCCATATCCCCCAACGGACAGCTTGTTGCTGCTGGTAGTCTCGACACGGTCGTCCGAATCTGGGACGTCGCCACCGGCTTGTTAATCGAGCGGCTACGAGGTCACAGAGACAGTGTCTACAGCGTAGCCTTCACCCCTGATGGAAAGGGCCTGGTGAGCGGTAGTTTGGACAAGACACTGAAATATTGGGACGTGAGTGGCCTGGTAAGTGGCGCCAAGCGCAAGGACGCCACTGTAAATGGCAAGAAAGAGTTGGAAAAAGCCAGCCAGTGTACCATGAACTTCATGGGTCACACGGTACGTCAGACCATCAGTGTTTAGTTGTGGACTCACTTAATTTCTGGTAGGACTACGTA
The DNA here is from genome assembly GCA_038093915.1 of Boletellus aff. emodensis. Classification (NCBI taxonomy): domain Eukaryota; kingdom Fungi; phylum Basidiomycota; class Agaricomycetes; order Boletales; family Boletaceae; genus Boletellus; species Boletellus aff. emodensis. The sequence continues at coordinate 17,301 of JBBPTA010000008.1, forward strand.
TTGTCCGTTGCCGTATCACACGATGGGCAGTGGGTTGTTTCAGGGTCTAAGGACCGTGGCGTACAATTCTGGGACTCGCACAGTGCAACTGTGCAGTGCATGCTCCAAGGACACAAGAACTCTGGTGGGCAATCAAGAATGGAATTTATGTGCTCGGATCTGATATGTTATCCAGTGATATCAATAGACCTCAGCCCCTCGGGCAATATTTTAGCCACCGGAAGTGGGGATTGGCAGGCGCGGATATGTGGGTTTCTCGACGTCTCTACCACCGTCAGATGCTGAGTTGCGTATTATTTCAGGGAGTTACCAGACCATTTAGCCCTCGTTTGGTTCAAATGGTTGAATTGTGATGATACATCTACTTGTAGCGCGTTTTTCTTGCATCTTCAGTGTAGTAAGTCCTCCCCTGTGTCCGCGGCTCTATATATCTATACAAATCAGTACATGTCCGTGAGCTTGTACTTGATCAAAATCAGGTTTGGTTCAACTTATTGCTGCCTCTCGCGCTCGACAACATTCTCAGTCTGTGGTCCTTCCACAATGTCTTGGTCGTTTGTCGTGGACACGTAAAGCACAGCTGACGGTGGTTCCTGTGACATGTCAACGAACGGGTGTTCCCGGTGTTCTTAGAACTGTGGTCCTTGTCTCAAAACGCCACCACTCGCAATCAAGCTATAATACATCAAGTGATCCATGCCTGCTGTGTCCATCGTATTAGAGTTTGCCGCGTCTGTCGCCCTTTGCCTTGGTCCAATATGAACCATTCGGCCACCCGTATTCCGCGATGCTGTGCCTGTGCATCTCGATGCTGTGGCAGGGACATATCAGACCAGCGACACGCCAGAGAAGAGCGAGTTCCACCTGTAGCCTTCGGTTGGGTTCAAAGGCACATTGTAACGGCCCTTGGAGTCGATCGAACAGGGATAGACAAAGTGCTCGTGAAGGTGGTCCACGAACTCGAGCACATTGCGTTCCATCGTCCCGGAGATGGCGATATAATCGATCAAACTGGGAAAACGAAAAAGAAGAAAAAAGGGTCAAGTTTCCGACGATGACGGAGCGGCAAACAGAAAAAGCGTCTTACCTCAAATGAATGACGTATTCGCAGAGACCAACGCCGCCTGCGTGTGGGCAGACAGGTATGCCGAATCTGATGCGTGCGTGCGTGAGTGATTGCACGGCTTAGCACACGATCACGGGCCGCGTACGTACTTGGCAGCCATGAGAAGTACGCTCAGGACCTCGCTGACGCCTGCCAGACGGCAGGAATCGATCTGGCATACATCAATGGCTTCGGCCTGCAAAAGCTGCTTGAAGACCATGCGATTGTGGGCATGCTCGCCGGTGGCAACACCGATGCCATGAGGCTTCAATGCCTTGCGGATTGCAGCGTGGCCAAGGATGTCGTCAGGCGCCGTTGGCTCTTCGATAAACCTGCAGTGGGAGACATCGAATACGTTTTTATCTGTGCAGAAAGAAAAAACGGCAGGCCTACTTACCAAGGCTTGATAGCCTCGAGTTTCTTCACGCATTCGATTGCCTGACGGACATCCCATACTTGGTTGGCATCAATCATGAGCACCGCGCCGGTTGGACCCGCGTTTTTTCCTTGGAGCTCAGGACTGCTCGGATCACAACCCTGCGAGCCAGGAGGGAGGTACTGCGGGTCGTCGATGATAGAGCGGATGATCAGTCCACGGCGGAGATCAGAATCGACGTCAACTCCAACTTTCATCTTGAAGTGGTTAAATCCAGCAGCAACGGCCTCCTTGGTAAGGCGTGCAACCTTTTCGTCAGAGTAACCTACGCGTTTGCCCAAGGGTCAGTCGGGCTCCGTCTTGGAAAGTTTAGGCATCTCACCCAGCCAGCCAGCCGAAGTGACATAGGCGGGGTATCTGCATGCCTGTCAGGGAAGCGAGTGGTAAGAATAGTGTGTTGTCGTTTACCCGATTTCTCTGATAATGGCTTCTCGATCCTTCTTTCCTGCTTCTTTTTCCCTGAGCAGGGCGAGGGCTTCGTCGCGTGTAATAGCGTCCGTGATATAGCGAAATGCGGTTGCCTCTACGAGCTCTTCCTGAGGGAAAGCATTGGTGGGCGTTTTTGTAAGACGGATTGCAGCGGAGAGCAGACGCTCACTGGCGACATATCTACCACGAGCTTCCAGAGAGGCTTTCCTCGGGCACGAGCAAACATATCCCATAGGGTGTTGTCTACAGCAGCCGTTGCAATATGAATGACACCCTTCTCGGGGCCAATCCTGTTGGCAATACATGTCAGTCTCCATAGGTTCCAAGTCGAATTACTGATGCCAAATCACTCAAACGGACATTCTCACCATCGCAGCTGCGGATCGGAGGACAACCAATCCCAAGTCTTTCCCATGCTCTTGAAGAGATCCTCTGGGTCACGACCAATGAGCCTGTTTGCGAGCACCGCGATCGCTTGGCAGACCTTGGAATGGCATGAGGCCTTCCTTGGACGGAGCAGACTGTCAGTCAGACTCACGATTTCGTTTCCACGACCAATGGTAAATGTCATGCCGTGCCCAACTAGCGGGGATTCCCCATCGGTGAAGATAGATATATAGGCAGACGAGTAGTCGCAGTCGGTATTCCTGCCAATACGACCGGAGTCAACGTCGGCTATAACGTAGAGCATGTCGTGACGACTTGCATTGCATCTGTCCCATCTCCTGAGAGTGACGTCGGAAAACGAACATCTGTGGAGCGAGATCATGGGCAAGGATCACGCATCGGAGCGCGCATATGGTCTTACCGTGCGTTTCGAAATGGGTAATTGTCCGAGGCATGGTATGTTTTCGACCGTTCCGGGGTATGAAAACGAGAGTGGTAGATACTACACTCCGAGTCTCCCAGGCTTGTCACAGCGGATCTATAGACGCAACGCGGAGTCCGTCGGGGCGACGGCCCGGGGCTGGCGACACGGTTTGACGACGCGGCGCGGACCATCCAACTATGTAACATGTTCGAACTGAAGACAAGGTGGGTTGATCGTTCACCAGACTTCAGAGGCACATCGTCCAGCCTCAGCTCCACTGGGCTGTCAGTTGCTCTTTTTCCAGTCTCAAACTCGTACTAGCATATGCCCCCATGGCGCACTGCGACAGGAGGCTACAGGCTCAGCGGCCTCAGCCTACAGCAATGCTTTGTCCCGCTGCCGACACTTGGCTTCGATCGCTGTTCGAAGGAGCACCTGGCCCACATTCCTTGCGGTTGTCACCCGAGCTTCGCGAACGGTGTCATACTAGTAATGTCGTTGCGAGGGCATCCTAGAAGTCCGACGACAGCGCCAAGTCCGAATCCAGCCCACGTCTTTGTTTCGCTGCTTGACTCGGGGCTGCGTCATCCGACAACTCACTGCGCACAAATAATGGCCCGTCTCTTCTGAGGCTACCATATACAAGAAATGTTCGTGTGGACTGCCATCAGATCGTTGCAAACTTGAGGGCCACTGGTCACATCTCTTTATGCAACTCTATGACAGGTATGTATATTCTCCATTTCATATCGTTCCCTCGGAGTAACCTAAACGCTGTCAGGCAGAATCGCTTACTAGATCTCTCTCTGGATACGAATAAAGCTCTTAGACTCGGACAAGCTCAATTGTCATTTGGTGTTTCTCTCGGTTACCGTAGACTGTAGGTAAGCCCGATATTGAAAATTCGGGGCATATCAAGCTCCGACTAGTGCATATACTTACTGCCAAGTTACTGGAATCAAGTTGAGTACTTGCTGTGCCATCTGACTCCAACAAAACGATTTTCCCGTTAGCTCTGTTTCTCCAAGAAGAGTTACAATCAATACTTACTGGTCAGTGTTAACCCGGGGTAGTTCCACTCGCATTGTTGACGCGTCCAGTTGCGTCATTCCAATTTCATATTGAAATATCTTCCGCCCCCATGACAAGTATGGCTAGCGAATGTCATGTGCGGCTACCACTTGGTATGAATACGAAGCGTCGGTTTCTGTGGTGAAAGAAAAATATGGAAGACGTCAACCGAAGCGAGGAGCAAGACACACTTAAGGACACTTACTGGGGCGATGTCTCTCCACGCTAGATTTTCTGTGCGCTCCCCCCACCTCCCTTTCACACTCGTTTCTCTACCCATAATCACTCGTTCCCTCAAATTCCAAACATGCGTGTCATTACCCTGGCATCTCTCGCCCTCGCTCTCGCAGCATCCGCCATACCGCTTGCTATTAGAGCCGATAGTGATGTCTCTAGTCAAGGGTACGCGTCACTCGGGGGCGCTGATGCCGAGGGCATTGTGCGGGACCGCCGGCTGGGAGTCGATTCTGGCTCAGGGTCTATCTCGGCGGAATCCTTGACTGCTCGCGGTGTGCAAGACGGGGTTGCTACTGAAGTTGACGCATCCCGTGAATCTACTCCTACTGGAGGCTACTCCTTCTCTTCAAGCACTGCTGGAGGTGCTACGCCTCAACCGGCTGAAAAGACCAAGCCTGCTGTCGATTCTCTCCGTGGCGCCGACTCTGTCGAACACGACACCTCTCACCCTTTGCACGCAATTGACGGAGGTAAATCTGACACTGGAGGGGTCCTCGCCGAAGCTGCTGGCGTCGCTGGCTCTGGCGTTGGGACAGTTGATAGGGCTGGAACGATCATTCCGGACGAGGACGGGACTTCTGCCGGAAATGCAGATGGGACTGCAAGTGGTCTCACTAATGGTGCAGGCGGAAGTGAAAAGGGTGTAGCTGGTGGTACCGGTAACGCGGTTGATTCTGCCAACGTGTCTAGCATTTGAGCGCTCGGGTCACGAACCTGTTTGTCCAGGTAAGTCACACCTTCAAGTTCGTATCTTTATCCTGTCGACGGTCTCACAAGGCTTTTTTTTGCAGCCATGTAACCCTTTGAAATCCTTCCGAGCCGTCGTTTCGTCTGTTCCACCGTTTACGTATACCCCATCCCACCTGTCTGGTCTTTGTACCGATTATACCGAGAACAACTTTTTGAAACAACCTGTTGATCTACGTCACGCAAAATAGGAGAGATGGACCTATAATAAGAGCAAATGCACTACAATACGGAGGTACATAGAAGATGAGATGTTGTGTCCACCTGCGCCTAGGTAAATCATGATGTGGTGATCCTCCGTAGGTGCCAGTGTGTAGCGGTTGCCCTCGCTCGGACAGATGTCATGCGTCTGCTCACGGGTCGTGGAGTGCCAACATATTCAGAATTCTGCGTGTTTTGGGAACCGTTTTCGGGTGTCATGCTACTCTCGAAGACAACTGCGAAGGAACCCTCGCCTCCTGTTCATGTATTCCTGGAGTTGTGGGAAACTCGACCGCAATGCGGTTCGGGTGAATCATGTTGCAAACTGCTCTCCGCGAGCAAATAAGCCGCTCTCGAAACGAAGAAGGTAGGTGCATCGTGATGACAGTCCGGAATTGTGGTGACGCAGGCGTGATCTGTGAAGTATATCCCGTGGCTGGCTAGCTCCTGCCCAATGTTAAACCACCGATCCTTCATGTGATCCTGACACTTCCCTGGGCAGCAACGATGGGAACTGCGGGAGAAAGGTAGTTACGGGTAGTTTCATAGTGTTTCAAGTGCGCTGCTTTGGCTATGTACTTCTTTGCATACAATATACGAGGCGGTGGATTCGCCCTTGGATTTTACGCGAGGGAGTGATTTGAGCGACGCCTCCGACGAGTGCATGTTTTCACGTGTCGTATGCTCGTCGAGACTGGGCATGTCCCAAAACTTGAAAGTGCGTCCATCAAAAGACGCGTTGTATGGCTGGACATGGGTAGTACATGCCCCCGTGTCGTTGGAGGTCTTTACAACAACTCTGCCGATGATGAGTGAACTCTTTCCAGTACCCATTTGCCGGCAAACACTATGTTCATGTTGAGGGACACCTGAAGAGGGGTAAGCACGGTGGTAGAACGGGGGCTCCACCTACCTCGGGCACAAGCAGGTAGTGCTGCAGCTGCCCCGTCCTTATATCGTGCAGCAGCGCAGTTGTACTGGTCTGCCACATTACTACTGTGCACTTTGAACGTCGTACACGATTACTTAGGGGTGCAATCACAAATGGCAGGTGGTTGAAGCGGAGCTCAAAGTTAGATCGGCTGGAAGGAGCACATCTCGATTGCGTTGAGCTCAACACCACGCCCGGCGTCAACGACGTGAGCTCCGCAAGGTTCGTGTCTGTCCCTCGACGCCATGGTCTTGTCTGTTCGCGAAGTTTGCCTTGTTGTTTCCTGATGGTCGAGATGGATGGGAACCCCTCGTTTCAGATGATGTCGGGCTTATCTTTCTCGCTCGCAGAACTCCTTCAACATGTCCGCTCAGATCAGCAAAAAGCGCAAGTTTGTTGCAGACGGTGTCTTCCGTGCCGAACTCAACGAGTTCTTTACTCGTGAACTCGCTGAGGAAGGTTACTCCGGCTGTGATGTCCGTGTTACCCATGCACGCACAGAGGTATTTTATATCACTCCTCCTGGAATCGCACTGACTACATCCACTCCCCAGATCATTATCCGCGCCACTCACACTCAAGAAGTTCTCGGCGAGAAGGCTCGCCGCATCCGCGAGTTGACTGCGCTCGTTCAAAAGCGTTTCAAGTTCCCCGAAAACTCTCTTGAATTGTATGCCGAGAAGGTCCAACACCGTGGACTCTCCGCAATTGCCCAGTGCGAGAGTTTGCGATACAAGCTCCTGGGTGGCCTTGCTGTTAGGAGGCAGGTCCATGGCAATGGGTATTAAATTCCTACCTGAACTGGGTTACAGAGCCTGTTATGGTGTGCTTCGTTTCGTTATGGAGTCGGGCGCCAAGGGTTGCGAAGTGGTTGTTTCGGGCAAACTTCGTGCCGCCCGTGCCAAGTCTATGAAGTTCACTGACGGATTCATGATCCACTCCGGTCAACCCGTCCGTGACTTTGTTGACCACGCTGTGCGACACGTACTGCTGAAGCAGGGTGTCCTTGGTATCAAGGTCAAAATGTAGGGGCCGCGTTATGCGTGCTATGCTTCACATCTTACCTTTTGTTTCAGCATGAAGGGCTGGGATCCTGAGGGCCTAGTAGGTCCCCGAAAGCCCCTCCCCGATTCCGTCACCATATTGGATCCACCCGTCGACAAGATTGTTTCCGAGCCTTCATCCGAGTCGAGAGAGCCTGCCGTTGTTTCTGCTCCACCCGCTGTCGAGGAACCTGCGTATGCCCAAGAGCCTGCTTACCAGGCTGACCCCTATCCCGAGGGACCCGCTTTTTGATCTCCCATGTCGTGTAGTTTGCACCATCAACCAAAAGTTGCACTCTCCTTGGCTCCGTAAGACTGATTGGAAGGAAGAAATGTCCGTCTGCGTGCTTGCCTGATTTTCATTTACGTACGCCGACGCGGTGATGTAACGAGGGTCGGCTGCCAGCCTTTTTTTGCTGTCGTTCACGATGCACTTCCCACCAACCCTTGCTGTATTTTTCGCCCTACTCTCTTTTTCATTCGCGTTGGCCGCTGCAGAGCAGCCCGGTAAGAATGTGTGGCGAGTTCCACTCCAGCGGAAGTCATTCATTACGCACACTTCAAGCTCCCCAGACCCTGAGTCGCGCAGTTTTGTCACTCGCACAGGCAACGCGGCAGCAGGCTATGACAACGTAGACCTTCTCAAGGCCCAAATAGCCTGGATCGCAGCGTAAGTCGTCCCACGCGTGTTATGCCTTTCTTCCTTGTCCAACTTGATTGGTACGATGCCAATGGCCGCTTGAAGTGGCACAGAGCATCGTTTTCGATATCTTGGTGTTCACCCACTGAGTTGACCGTCTCGTAACAAGGAAATATCGTGCCACGCTCACGTCGTACCGAGCGCACACAGGCACCCCCCATCCCTTGGCACTGGCAATCTCCGAGATCAGCACAGGAGTTTTTGCAACTGGCGAGAGGGTCAGGGACGTTGAAGCCACCTTTCCAGAAGGCAAACTAACGAAACGACATCGAAAGGACACTCGGCTCAGTCCTGGCCTAGGCAGTCCCATTCCACTCGACCATGTTCCGCCAAGTCGCCATCCCAAGAGAAACAGTAATGACATATCCCTCACCGAGGTCAATTCCAACATGTGGATGGGCACCATCAGCGTTGGTACTCCCCGGCAAAACTTCACAGGTACTTTTGAATCCCTTGTCCTTGACCGGTGCACATACATCTTGGTTGTACAGTCAACTTCGACACCGGCTCAGCAGACTTAATACTCCCAAGTAAAGCTTGTGACACTACCTGCGATGGACATACACGCTACGACCCCACAGCCTCTTCGACTTCCGTTGACCTTGGCAAGTCGTTTCAGATATCGTATAGTGGTGGTTCAAATGCAAATGGCACCCAGTATGGGGACAACGTGTACATGGGCGGATACGAGGTACTGTCTGGCGTGTTCACTGTATTACGGTGCTAAAGTCCGTCCGATCCGCTACTCGTGTCCAGGCTGTTAACCAGACTATTGGTGTTGCCACGACCTATTCTTCAGGAATGCAGAGCCCCACCTTCCGTCCAGACGGACTGCTCGGCATGGGCTTTTCTCAGATATCTACTCTTGGCGCTTCACCCGTGTTCCAGACAATGGTCTCCGCTGGTGTTGTGCCGCAGGCAGTGTTCGGTTTCGCGCTGTCGTCCCAGAGTGAGCTCACTATAGGCGGGACTAACACGGACATGTATCGAGAGTCGACGGTAGAGTATGTCAACGTATCTCTCCCGGCATACTGGCAGATTCCCTTTGCTGGTCTCACTCGCCCTGGCTTGAACAATACTCCAGATGTAGTCGTCGTCAGCAGGACCTCCTACGCGCAGTCGATAATTGACACAGGAACGACCCAGATCATTACGACTGACAGCAATGCCCAGGCGTTTTATGCCAACGTTACTGGCGCTGAAAGTATTGGAGGTGGTCTCTGGAGCGGTATGCCGTCCGATGCTGCTGCGTAGGACACCCGTTCACACTTTTCCCAGCCCCATGTGACATCGTTGGTTCACTTGCGCCAACGTTGACGTATGGTTCTCGCAACTTCACTGTTTCATCTTCCACGTTCAACCTTGGACCGGTCTCCGAGGGCTCAGGAAACTGCATTTGTGGTCTTGCCGGCGGGGGGAGCGGTATGCATCTACTCTCATCTCCAAGGTATACGAGTGTCCACTGACCTTATCGCCTCACAGTATACTGGATCATTGGGGATGTCTTCCTGCAGAACGTCTACACCATTTTCGATGTTGGCAACACTCGCGTTGGTTTTGCCAGCCTTGCATAACTCTTCGGCACTGTTGGGACCCATCATCGGACAATCGCTACATGTTTTTGGCACGTACCTGACACTGCTAATGCCTGACGGACCGTCACGCATATTCGTTAATGGACTTGGACAATCAAGGACATTAGTTACTGAACGTTGACCGTTTGGACACCGAGTAGTAGGTATGTACGTATGACTAGAGCAGCATTCTCTTAGCCCACCTCGGCATCGCTATGCACTCGCGTACATTTTCAATCCCACTCACCCAGCTGACCAGTCGTTCGAACCCCAACCCAAAGCCACCATGCGGTGCGCTTCCATACCGCCGTAGATCCACGTACCAGCTATATTCCTCTCCTGCGGGATCCAAGCCATGAGAAGCCATGCGCCGTTGGAGTGGCTCTAACCGTTCCTCTCTCAGTGAGCCACCGACAAGCTCCCCAACAAACGGTACCAAGAGGTCGAAGCACGCGACCGTTTTCTCGTCTTCGTTCATCCGCATGTAGAACGGCTTCAAGACGCTCGGGTAGTCCGTGACAAAGACCGGCCCCTTGACAAGCACCTCAGAAAGCCACCTTTCGTGCTCGCTCTGCAGCCCATAGCCCCATTTGGGCTCAAATGTGAACGGACGGGCCCGCGACGCAGGAGAGGCGCAATACTTTTCGAGCTCAGAAATCGCCTCGGTGTACGTCATCCGCGCCCACGGCCTGGGGGCTGCAGCGGTCTCGAGGGTCTTGGCCCTTTCCTCTTGTCCGGTGATCCCTCTCCCGAGCAAGGCGCGCTCATCTCGTCCGGAACCCAGTGCGTGCTTGACGCAGGTCTCGACGAGGTCACATACATCGCCAACCTCGTTTGTCCACGCCCACTCCGCCTCGAGCATCCAGAATTCGGCAAGGTGTCGGTTCGTCTGTGAACGTTCGGCGCGGAAACACGGAGAGAGCGTGTATACACGAGCGAGTGAGGATGCGAGCGCCTCGAGGTGGAGCTGGGAGGACACCGTCAGGTAGGCTGGCTTGGAGAAAAATTCTGCGTGAGCGTCTAGCGAGGCCGATGCTGGCGACGCTGTCTCTTGGGACGGTGGCGCAGATGAGGGTGCGACACGAAATGTCTCCCCTGCACCCTCGCAGTCGCTGGAAGTGAGGACCGGGACGTGTGCGTAGCAAAAGTCGAGTTTCTGTACAACTTTTTGGTGAGCGGGCGAGGAGGTGAGCAAACGATCCATGCTCGGGTGTGAAACGCACCTCGAAGAAGGCGTGGAGAGATTTGACGAGCGAATCACGGAGGCGGAGCATGGCTGCATTGGCGTCTGTCCGGGGACGCAAGTGAGCATGGTCTCGGAGGTACTCCAACGTTAGTGCTTGCTTCTGGATCGGGTATGCCTAGAGACGAGCGTGAGGAACAATATCAAGGATCAAACACCAGAAACCGACGTCTGGGTTGCACTCGCCGAGTATCTCTAGTGAGTCGACTTGTAGTTCTTGCGCTTGTCCAGCCCCAGGGCTGGCTACGACAGTGCCTGTCATGTGCACACTTGCACCATTGGTCAACCTACAAAGTTTGTACGCGTCAACGAGCGGACGGGAAAGCAAAACCGGGACAACGATCACGGAGAGCTGACGTACCCATGAAAATTTGCGTCCAAACGATTGCTCAGGACTGTTTGGAGCCCCGAGGCACAGCTACCATCGTTGACGACCGCGAACGTGACGTTCTTCTGCCGTCTGACGGATTTGATCCAGCCATGTACGTGTACTTTACTCGCGGTGTCCTGGCTCGAGGCCAAAATCTGGCGAATGGTCAGAGGTAGCGTCCCCGTCGACGTGGACGCGAGCCTCTTGAAAATCATCAAGAGTATGGATCACTGCCACCGCTCAAAGGCAAGTGGGAAAAAGATGACATCGACATCAGTAAGGATACAAACCAAGCTCTCCGTGACTTGGAACGACATTTTAATAGGTATGGACAATTAGAGAACAAGTAACAGGCGCTCTTTTGCGTTGGAAGTGAGGGCTGATTAGAATCCTCGCCCCCGCCCACGACCTCTGCCTCGTCCACGTCCCCGCTCAATTCCCCTTCCGCGGCCACGGCCACGGACATCCTCCTTCTTCCTTCCTTTTGGTTTTGGTGCATCGTCGACAAGGAGCGTGTCCAAGGGAAGGGCATCAGGAAGAATGAAATAGCGAACGTTGTTTCCACGGATGGAAAGCGCGTCTAAGGAAACGGGGTCACGATTGCGTGCTGTCATCTTGACGGTTTTGAGATGCGTGTTCATCTGCATGTCTACGCCTGCAAAGGAACGGTCAGCGCAAGACATGGATGCCACGGCGATGCGAGACGCACCAGTAATGGTCCCGTGAACGACGGATCCGTTCTTGAGCTCGATGGTGACGGTCTCATTGTTCAACTTCATCAAGAACCTGATGTAGTAAATCAAAGAAAACGGGCATCAGCGACATGCTTTTCCAAGGGCAAAATGGCTCTGAAGTCAGGTTAAAAGCTTGAGGACGCGCACCAAAGAGAGACATTCACCTGACGAGCTTCATGATGGCGATGGTCAAGCGATATGACCGCACAGCCACAGATTGTATTTGGACTTGTTTGATTTCCTCCTAGCACCCTTCTATTTCTCGCCTGGCGAGGTGCCCCACAGCGCTGGCTGCCATGTCGCCAACCCGGGCTACGCGCGGTCAAATAACGGCCAATAGCACGTCTTGATGGGGATGTTCCATGGTCATCCGACGCCTTGGCGACCCTCGAGTGTTCCAGTTATATGAATACCTTCGGGTGACCTCAAACGAGATGTGTCGACCGTGAGTACATGTATGGGGT
>JBBPTA010000008.1:29492-74391 GCA_038093915.1 Boletellus aff. emodensis
CCAATAGCACGTCTTGATGGGGATGTTCCATGGTCATCCGACGCCTTGGCGACCCTCGAGTGTTCCAGTTATATGAATACCTTCGGGTGACCTCAAACGAGATGTGTCGACCGTGAGTACATGTATGAGGTTCTCTGCTCGTTCTCATCCCCAGGAGAATATAGAACAGGCGATCAAAGTAGACATCTCTGTGCAGAGTGCTGTATTACCTATCCAAGAAGGCTGCAAGTAGGCTCGGTGAAGTACGTATTCGTTCTCAATCAATACCGCGTCCACCGGCGGCTTATATGGTACTCGTCGGATGTGGTGCTGGTCCCTCAGGCAAGCCACGAGGTTTGGAAATAGGCGTAATATCTCTTAATCATTGACCCTAGTCCCATTTTTGCTACCCAGCCCTCATAGGCCAAATATCACCCCTCCATGAGCGAAACCGCCGTCGTGCGGTGTCTTAGACCTCGCTTGGTCAGGTGGGGAGTCTCGGCGAAGGCTCCAATTTAGGTACTGTGTCACAATACGCGCTTCCCACCAGTGACGAGAACGCGCCCATGGGCTCCAGAACCTCATTCACGTTATTGTGAAGGGTTCAAAAGGGTGGAGGCGAGTTCTTGCGTGAGAATTCGTACCCGTCTCTCGAGATGTTACCGTCTCTTGGAACCGTCATTGGTATTCTCTCCGTTGCATCGTCCGTGACTGGATTGCAAAATGGCGTTGGCAAGCTTCCTGGTAAGCTAATAGGCTTGCTGTCATGATTTCAGAGGGTGCTAAATTACTGCCAAGTAATGGGCTACAATGGTAGGTGGTGTTCTGGTTTAGCCACTGATGGACCTGACTCGCGCCTCGAATCGGCAGCCTGGAATGCATTCGCGGTAGGTTATGCGTGATGGTTACACGCCGTCTTGCGCTAATGTCTCTGGTAGTGCAATGTGAATGATACCCTAATCATTCAAACCGCTCAGTTCATGAAAGACTATGGCCTTTTGGTGAGGCTACTTGGAACCTGACCAGGACAGACCGCCTCATAACCTCAGGATGTTGGTTATAACTATGTCAACTTGGATGATTGTTGGGCAAGCAGGAACCGTAGCTCCACAGGCCAAGTCCTTTCCGGTTAGTCGTGTTCGCCGCTTATAGCATTTACGGAACCGGCACGCTTACATCCCTGATCAAAGACCCTATTCGCTTCCCAAGCATGAACAATCTTACCGATGAGCTGCATTCGATAGGCTTGTGAGTACGATGGTTTGTTGCAATAACACAGATGCTCACCGTGTGTGTGTTTGTGTAGCTATGCTGGGATCGTAAGTTACCGGATCAGTGAAAGTAATTACCTGACTCACTTCTGTTTAGTACTCTGATTCTGGTTGGTTCACGTGCCAAGGGTATCCGGGTTCCTTCATGCACGAGGAACAGGATGCTCTCACATTCCAGTCTTGGGGATTTGACTTCTTGAAGTAGGTGCTTTTACATGTATTCCTGGAATATCACTGATTCCTGAATGTGCAGGTATGACAATTGTGCTAGTCAGTGATCGGTCGACATTGTCTCATCGCCATTGCCCTGACGCTTTCCCAGTTCCTTTTGACGATGTGATCCGACAGGGTATTGTCGGCAGTGAGTGCTCCTTCCAGTTTGGAGTCTGTGACCTCATTACAACGCGCAGAGTACCAGCGAATGGCAGGTGCATTGGCAACGGTTGCTGAACAAACCGGGACCACATTTGTATTTAGCTTATGCGAATGGGGATGGGTACGTGAAATATATTCTTGTTGTGTCCTGCTTACATGTACTCCTTAGAATCAAGTCTGGCTGTAAGTCCAATACAAGCGTTTCTTTATCCGCAAGTTCATTCTGCTGGTGTAGCTGGGGTGCTTCCCTTGGCCACAGTTGGAGGGTAAGTGCAGACTCAAACTAGGCATATCATAATCGTCATCACTCGGTTAGATCGACAACGACATTGGTCCTAACTGGAATTCCATTGCATCAATCATTAACTCGTAGGTTCAGCCTGGTTGCATAACTTGTTAAGAGCAAGACTGAACAAACCGCCAGCGCTTCCTTCATCACCCAAGCTACGGATTTCTATGGACGGAACGACCCCGATATGGTATTACCCCCTGTTGCACCTCATTGATGTAGATTACTTACGCGAGAAATCAGCTTGAAATAGGAAATGGAGATCTTACCTACGACGAAGCTAAAACCCACTTCACGGCTTGGGCCCTTATGAAAGCACCACTGCTGATTGGTACCAATGTGGGTTATGCATGTATGACCTCCACTGCACGCTGTTTTAAACCGGGGTGTCAGCTTGCGACTATCAGCTCGGACATGCTCAGTATCCTCAAGAACAGCGAGATCATTGCCATTAATCAGGATCCAGTGTACGGGACAAGCATTTCGCCCTTCCGCTGGGGTATCAACGTAGGCATATTTTCATGTTACCTGAAGCATGTGATTATATGTGATTATAGCCCGATTGGACTTCCAACTCCTCGTTCCCTGCCCAGTATTGGAGTGGTCCAAGTGAGAATGGAACAGTCTTTATGCTGGTGAGCGTATGCCTTCTAGGTCGATTTGGTTCAACCGATCCTCGCGACAGATCAACACCCTCGGCGAGTCTGCTGACTTATTCTTTAACCTAACCGAATCCCCATGGATCCGCGCCGGTCGCCAGTATGCTGTCAGAGTATGTACTCATGCCTCGTCGATCAGTTTACACTTCCAGCTTCTAATTGAATATGTTCATTTTCAGGATCTCTGGGCACACACTAACAATGGCACTGCTGTGCGCAATTACACAGCGATTGATATCCCCTCTCACGGTGTTGCTGCCTTGTTGTTCCAGGATGCTGGTGACGAACCCACCGGTCTCTGGCCGCCTTGCGCTAGTGAAGCGGGGAGTCAGTGCACCGCCGAGAATGGAACTAGATACTATTAAGTAGCAATACCTTTGGCATACTCGATGTCTTGCGTTTGATGTAGGTTGAACACGCGCTTACGAGTGAGCACGCGCTGTGAGTGAGGCCGTGAGGCCTGTGAGGTGTCTCTGACTATTTTGGGTGAATTTCCCCCGCATACGGATCTCGCATCCTTGCAGAGGTCTTTCCTCACAATAAAGCATTGGATTCACTCTACCTTTCCCTTTCTTGTAACCACTTGGTACGCGCACTCTGGGATGTCTGCAAAGCCGGAGGTCAGTAGCCCCCCTGCTTGGGGCTCAGAGGCGACACCTTTACACCGTGAGCAAACTTCCTCTGAACGTGGTCGCTCGTCGCCAGTGGGCAGTACGGACATGGTGCCCTGTATTGTGGTGGCAAGGCTGACGTACGACCTTGTTACATGATTTATAGCACGGTTACAGTCTCGGTGGAAAAGGCTAGTCTTGGTGTTCACCCTGGCAGCGATCCTGGGCTTGTCGACCTTCTTCGTCCATCGCAAAGAGTATGTGCATCTCACGCGCGAGGCTCAGAGAGTCGGGAAACTTCCTGGTGAGCTTCGCAGTCGTGTGACGCGTTGCGGTGTCTGACGAGATCTTCTCCGGATCAGTCATGGGATTCAATAGTAAGTCACCAGGTCGTACTAGTCGCGGGGTGCTCAAATATGACTATCAGCCTGGAATGCATACTATGTAAGTGATGCTTATTCAACAGGAATGATAGATCATTTCATATATATTTGTTCCGTTAGTGTGCTATCAATGAGACACTCATCATCAAGACGGCTAATCAGATGAAAGCTTTCGGTCTTGCGGTTTGTACTGGGAGATGTTGTGTGTTGTCGTGTGTTCATTGCCCAAACCCAGGATGCAGGCTACAATCACATCAACATTGATGATTGTTACTCGGAGAAAAAACGAAGCCCAAGTGGGGATATTGTCGCACGTGTGTCGTTTTCATGCGTGGCTTTGACGGTGAGCTGATGTCAATGTAGACAAGGTTAGGTTTCCCTCTGGAATGAAGGCATTGACGGACCAGATCCATGACTTGGGCTTGTGAGTGTGACAGTGTGCCTTGTCTGGCTCGTCGCGTTGATGTCGAGGACCATGCAGCAAAGTCGGAATTGTATGATACGATTTTCTGTTTTCTTTCATCTCTGACACCTGTGGCAACAGTACAGCGACTCTGGATGGTTCACTTGCCAGTTATATCCCGGGTCGTATCAGAATGAAGCAAGGTGAGCCTCAGTCTCTTTCTTACTCGACGTGTTCTCCATTACTTGTATAGGGATGCAAAGCTATTCCAAGGCTGGGGCTTTGATTATCTCAAGTACGTTTGCGCGGCATGTGTGACGTCGTGGTCCCGACTTTCATTTCTGCCAGGTATGACAATTGTGCAGTGCCGTTTGACAACATCACAAGGGAGAATATCATGGGCCGTGAGCTTGTCTATGGTGATCTCGATTATTCGAGTTTGGGGTTGATGAGTATTGTGTAGGGTACGAACGTATGGCCAATGCCATCAAGGATCTTGCGGAGACTTCCGGAAAACCGCCTTTATTCCTGTCACTGTGTCAGTGGGGAAGGGTATGGTTGTCCATCTTATGTCGAAGTCGGTTTGTTCATTCTCTTCTGTTTAACTAGCAACAGGGCTGGTTATGGGCAAAGAGGTACGGGCAAAGTTGGCGGGTAGGTGAATCAATCATGTGTTGTCTACGCATTCATAACTAATTTGTCAGACAACGGCCGATATTGGTATGGATTTCGTAGCGTGATTGATCATTGTCTGACGGTCTCCCTCCAGAGGCGTCCTGGTCGTCAATCGCGAAACTCATCGATCAGTAAGTTGCTCTGCTCGCAACTTCAAGTTCTTCCAGATTATTTTCTTTAGAAATTCATTCCTTACGTCGACCACCGATTTTTATGGTCACAATGACATGGATATAGTGAGTGCTGGGTATGCCAACGGGCTAAATCTGACATTTTCATAGCTGGAAGTGTGAGTACACAAGGGTGCTTCGTTGTTTATTCCTAATATCCCCTATAAGGGGGAACGGCGATCTATCATATGAGGAAACCAAAACACACTTCACCGCCTGGGCTCTCATGAAATCCCCTCTCTTGATCAGTCTTCACGTACGTGCTTCTCTTGAATCAAAGTTGGGGTATAGATGTGATCTTTGCTTAGTTGGAGTCAGCAAGCAAGGAAACCCTCGAGATTCTCACCAACCGCGACATTATCGCTATCAACCAGGATTCCGTTGTGGGTACTAGCATTTCTCCCTTCCGATGGGGTATCAACGTAGGTGAATATGCATTCGTGCGCGTGGCATGTCGAATAAACACATCCTCAGCCCAACTACGTGAGTAATTCCACTCACCCAGCGCAATACTGGAGTGGCGAAAGCCAGAACGGCACGGTTTTTATGCTTGTGAATGGTTTCACACTTATTTCAACCGTGCATTTTTGCTGAACCTCTCTAGATCAATACCTTGGACGAACCCGCCACCATGTTCTTTAACCTGACAGAGTCTCCTTGGATCCGAGCAGGAAGACTATATTCCGTACGGGTGGGTTCTATGTCATGGTCTTGTTCACTTGTTGTAGCGCTCACCTCGCAACTCAGGACCTCTGGACGCATACTGATAACGGCACTGCGGTGAGAAACCTTACGGTACACGACGTTCCTGCACACGGTGTCGTCGCACTGCTGCTTCAGGACGCCGGCGACGAGCCCAAAGACCTGTGGCCTCCCTGCGCGGTGATTGAGTGGTGCATGTCCGAGGATGGAACAATGTACGACCCCGACAAGAAGTGGAGTGCGGAAGAGCACCAGGAGTTTTGAACTCTCGAACAGAGAACTGTACAAGGGACCGTAATATCGTCCTGCTTTGACGAATATGTAGTATCCCATCTTGTAGCAACATGTACATACAGATGTACCTCACCTCGCTAATTATTTAACCGAAGTGCTCAAAGTCTTTGATGTATGGAGATGTTCATGCAATTACAAAGTTTTACTGAGTTAATGATACCAAAGTCACAAGAGATGCTATTAGCGCGACAGACGTCCATTTCCTCACGGCTTTCCATCTTGCACAAGTTTCATCCTGACTCTCTAGCAGCGACAAAGTGGCATTGTCCCGTACTCTGTCGGAGTGGTAACGCGCGGGAGCAGGGTCGTTCTCCGGAAGGGTCGTTACGTGTTGTAATCCTTCCGGCGGCTGTGGGTCTTCGGAGATGGTCCGCGTAATTTCGTGGGCAATAGGAAACACTTCTGCCTGAGCGACACCACCAAAAAAATCCGTGATGCGTGTCTTGTCCAGTGGTCGTCGAAACAGGTCCGACCGCACGCCTGCGTGAGAGCGAATCACGGTGGGATCGTAAGAAGAAAACTGTAAAGGTGATGAACGGCTGACGGCGCGGTGTCGAGCAAGAATAACGCACCAAGTCTTGCATGGAGGCCTGACTCGTTTTGTTGATGCCCTCCATGAATTCGAGTACAAAGTGAGTGTAGCTGTCAATGACAGACACCCCGATATCGTTGTCGCTTTCGTGCTTTTCGCGGTGAGGCCAAGGAATGAGCGGATCAAAACAGAGACGCACCGAGTAAGAGTTCTCTTCTATCTCTGACGACCCTGTGGCTAGGATGTTCGGAGAGTAGAACTGCGAATACATGGTATTCGCTTGGCAGGTGTCGATCATGAAGAATATTTCGTTGTACCTAGAGCATACCTTTGAACTGCTGAATCGAGCAATGGTCTAATCGAGGTCATCTACCGTTTTTTCTGCCACATTTGCTCAAAAGCGTCCGCAATATCGAATGCACTGATCTCTTCGTTGTCCTGGAACTTGAGAAATTCGTTTCCACCGTGGCCGGTCATGTAGACAAAGATATTCGAGCGGTCGTCCGTGAGCAATCGTTTGGAGCGCGGTACCGACGGGTCAACTCGCCCTACACAGGGAGTTGGTCCACGAGACGATCTTTTGGGTCTCACATACCGGTAAGCAGCCGAATGAAGTTTTCTACAGTCACTTCATACCCGCGATAGTCCACCTCGATATTGTCGCCGTAGAGATCCAGGTGACGCCCCGCCTTAGCATAGACGCTCCCAGGGAACTTATTGCGTGTGTTACATGCAACATCGTCCGCAAGCATGAGGATAATGTTCGAGTCCGGGATTCCAAGACGCTTCACAGTGCGATACCTGGGAAAGGCAGTTTGAACCGCAAAGAGACGCGCAGACGGGGGAATAATTACATTCCTAGCGCATTCGCCATGTGCTGAGGGCTATTGGCATGAGTGGACTAGTGCACGCTTGAACGACATACCCTGTAATTGAACCAATATCGAGAGGCACAGACGAGGACAGCCCAGTTGTTGGTGTGGCCCGAGGTTGAGGCATGTCTGCCATAAAAGTCGGCGACGACCTGCTCACTCGCAGCCAAGCTGCAGACCACCCAAACGGCGACACAAACGACGAGCTGGCAGAGGCGCATTCGAGAGTCTGCCTCGGCAGCTCGGCATCTTCCTCAACACGATCGCGCGGAGTTTCAATTACCTTTGCTTGTGCTGCCATGCACGGTGAGTGACGCCTCCTCCCCACCGCCAGCGACGTCTAACACGCGCTCAGGCCTTGTCGCATACAGCGATGACTCCCAGAGCGACACGGAAGACAAAGTCGCCTCCACCTCCAAGTCTGTTGTCATTGGCCTAGCCAATAACCATGTAAGAGTCTCCCTGCCGGGCTTTGTTCAATCGTTTCCCTCGTTGGTTGCGCTTCTGTTTGGGAATAGGAAAAGCCACTAAAGGTTTTCTCTACTTCCTCTTCAGATGGTACGTCCCTATATGCCCCGAGTGTGCTCGCAGTCATTGCCTTTTAGCTCGACCATTGCCAAAGTCCCAAATTATCATTCGCAAACCAGCACCTACGAGAAGCCACCCTCGAGCACATTTGTCCGATGACATCGTGCCGGACCAATCTTGGTCCAACGTACCGTCGCCCGCACACGAAGAACTCGCGGAAAATTTGCCCTCTACCTCGGGTTCCTCCGAAGACAGCGAACTCGCGCGCATTCGCGAGCTCTTGAGACCTCCGCCTATACCAGACGTAGTCGACTGGGGAATACCCATCGGATCTACGGCCCCGTGTGACCCGGCTATCGAGGTATACCATCTTTCCATACGGCCTTCCACAACTCAATGTGTGTCACAGGCAAAGGTAGCCCAGTTCCTTGCGCTAAAGCGTGATCCCGTAAATCCTAGACACTTCAATGATTCTCTCATGTCAAACCGATCGTTCCGCAACCCTCATCTCTATGCTACACTCGTCGAATTTGTCGACGTCGATGAAAGAACGACAAACTTCCCGACCAGTATCTGGGACCCAAATGATGTAGAGCCCGAATGGCATGCAGATCGGATCGGTACGTGGCGTCTTGTGGTCTTCATTTGACCCATGTTCATGACCGTCTCCATCCCTTTGTGTGGTTGCACAAATATCGCCCCGTCCTGGGGAAACACGTATCCCTCCCAAAGCCGAGCTACAAAAGGCGCGTTCAGAACAAGCGTCTGCAACACAGTCAAAACGTTCACAAATTGCATTCACGTCCTCCAAGGCCCCTCTCCCCCAACTCGCGCGCCTGCCCCAGGACAAGGGTGATCGAAGAAGAGGTCGATTTCATCCATACCCGAGAGGGCGTTGAGTCACTTCGTGCACTGGGTTGTCATTATATATCTAGTATGGTAATGCTATCATCTTCTACAATGACATGCACCCTTCAGGCCTGTGATGTAAGCGCTCCCAGAATGCAAGGTCCCCAGGACATGAAGCGTGGAGTAAAGGATGTAGGAACGATGTAAAGGGGTAGTGAAACGAAATATCCACTCCTTGTACTTCCACCCTTGCCTTGAGGGCCCAGGTCCCGAATGTGAATTCAGGGAATGTCCTTGCCTCCCGCACCCTCACAAGACAGCGAACGATCGTCTTCCCCCGGAAGATTTCTTTCGTTATGCTCGTTCTCAAAGCTTCTGGTAAATCTTGGCATTACAGGCTGGGTCATCGTCACAGGGTCTACCTGTGGAGGAATCGGCATTATTAACAGTGATCATTCGGTCCCAGCGCTCACCAACCATGTCTGCCTCGATCGACTCTCGGACGAGAAGGGTATCCAACAAGGTCTGTTTGTATCAAAAAAATAGTTAGTGGTCCCCACACGCCTTCGTCAGGTCGACGGCACGTACGTTCGTATAGATACAACCGATGGGAATGGCGAACATGCCGTAGAGATCCGTCTTCGGAAAAGCGACAAAGGCGACCAAGTCGGCCATGCAGAAGATCACGACAAAGAGACCTGTTTGGACAGCACAGCGAATAAGTCGCTCAAGCGCTGTGTCTGTCCTGGGAAAGCCAGTTCGTGAACGGGACAAGAGGATGGTCATCGTGACTGGGAAGCGTGATGAACAAATGTCTTGGTGTTATACGGGTGAACGAGCGTACTGGCGATGAACACGTCTACTGTGACTTGCGTGAGCAACCAAGCGACCACGAGAGCCGTAATGAGAGTTCGTTCAGAAGAACTAAATGGCTATGGTCAGGCTGATACCGTATAATAATCATGGGGCGTACTCTGTAGTAATCCATGTCTCGACGCTGCAAGCGATTGCCAGAGCGAAAGAAGGGACTGCGAGGAGGATGACTACGACACACAGGACCTTGTTGCATGCGAAACGCCAAATTCTACGACAAAGATCCGGTTTGAGATTAGGTTGATGTTGTCGCACACTCACCTGTATCCCAGATACATTTGCTCCATCAGGGCAGCAAGCGCAGTGCAGACAGGGGTAAACGTGTACGGCCATCTAGCCACTTCAGGGACCGTCAAGATAGATGAAGTGGAAGGTCACATAGTCTACACACCTACATGGGCTGCCAAGTTGTTATGGTTCGTCACGCTGGAATACAATGAGTATGAGAGAAACAGAAGTTGGTTAGACACCGAACACATAATCCAATGCCATATATATAACTCTACGGCAAGAATCGAGTCACTTCAATAGCACCAGGTGATTGATGAAACTCACGAGATACTATGGAATGTATCTAAGATGAACAAGAAGAGCACCATACACCTAAAATCATTCGTCAAAGCTATACACTCGTGGATTGATAGCTGATCAACTTTACTGCAGGCGGATCGTCGCATTCTGGGGCGGAGAGTGAGCTTCTGTAGATTGATTGTGCAGCTTACTTACTTGTCTTGCAGTACGCTGCAAACTGGTATGTGACAATACCGTACAAGAAGGTATTGACTTGGTACACAGCGAGTCAGTTGAAATCGTCGAGCTGACGTCGAATGCTGGCGACAACACTCACAAAATACGCCCGCTAGGAGTGTACCTGTCATCCCAGTTCGTCAATAATCAATTCCGGGGATTGGACACCTCTACACTTACTGACGGTCGCGTTAGAAAAGTGCATTTCGAGTCCTGGTTGCCAAGTCAAGGGTTCGATAATTAAGAGTCGACGTCTGCAGGAGATGGGACTGGGGGGAATGCCTCGGTCCTCCTTGACAAGATATATTCACAGACCCTGAGGCACCTCCAAATACGGAATCGCACCAACGGCCAGAACCACGATACCACCCTGGCCATTGGCCAACCCGCAGAAAAGCCACCAACCGTGAACATCGGGGTGGCATTCTCGTAACGTGAGCGGAAACCCAGACTTTCGCGTCCATTCCCAATGTTCCGCTCTCCCGTGTTTGTTTGTCTCTTCCTAGTTGCGGAACCTGGGCGGAATAGTCTTACTTCTCCCTTCGTATGCTGACATTTCCACCTACTATGAGTATAATCAGGGACCTCCGCGATGCTCAATAGTATACCTGGCCATCCACTGCATCATTCCCACGTTTATACAGGACGGTAGACATTCTTGGCATGCTGTAGGTGGACACCTGGGATCGGATCAGAATCTAGTGTTGTTGAAGCTGTACGGGGTTCACTCACAAAAGCTGACTGCTCAGATACTCTACAAAAGCTCTTAAGTGGGTATCATAGTACATTGTGATACGATGTCCCCAGATAATTTCCCTGCAGTCATTGGCGTCCGGTAGAATAAGAGACAGGGAATACCCCGAGTTTCCGTGAGCTCAGAAGGGCGAGGACAGGCTATATTATCTCGATGAGTGGTGGTCCATGTATCGCACCAAGGGGAATACAGGCAGGGAGAACGAGGAATGAAAACCATTACCCTCCCTACGACCGGCTGGTACTTGTGGACGTCCCGCTTCCTTCCGATACGGGTGGTGGCTTGTTCAAAGGATTTTCCTGTCGAGCCTGCTCAAGTAGATCTCCAAGACCTCGCTCTCGCACGGCTTTCTGCGACCAAAGGGAAAAAGTCAGTCGGTGCAAAGCAGCGACGAGCCCGTCGAAACCACGAGCACGAAAAGGAGGGTCGTACTCGCCTGCACGCACTCCTTGTATTGGGCCCAGACAGCACCGCATCTCTGCTCGAACTCCTCCGCCTTCTGCTTGGCGTACTCGCTCCGCTGGCCCGGCGGGACGGTCCTGGAGTGTTCAATGGCGGGCTCGAGATACCCTTCGAACCATGTGTTGAAGCATGCGTCGTATGCGTGCTTGAGAGGCGTGCATTCGTTCGAGAGCGAGTGCGCCATGGCAAGATGCGACTCGAGCACGTGATCCAACGCGCTTGTGCTGCAATGTCCACGTCGGACGCGTCGAAACAGCTTCAAGCGGCCCTCGACAATGCGAGCCTGTACATTCTCAGCTCTCGCGCGCAGCTGAAATCTCATCGCTTCGACGGCCTCGACGATCTGCCCCCCGGCGAGGACGCCCTCAGCGATCCCGCTGTAGTTGCCAGCGACGTCGCGGCCCAAGCTGTTTGTGCCTAGTTCCGCCCAGCCAAGCGATTCACTGACGATGGATGCCGCCAGACGTTCCTGCGCCAGCTCAAGTTCCAGTATCTGGAACAGAAAGCCAAAGATAAATATGTCAAGACGATCGTGTCGGACGACGCGCCACTCATAACTGCCTCCTCGAACGAAGAACTCCGATTGCGCAACGAAGAGAAGAAGGGTGCGCTGAAGACGGCCAAGGCAGCCCTCGCGGAACGGCAGGAGGACATACGGACATTGGCACCGCTTGTAGAGGAAGGCAGGCACCCCACAGCGTGCGCGTGGATGTAACCACTGACCCGACAAGCAGACTATCACAAAGCACGTTCGTTGACCAGTCTTGCGACCACGCTCTCTGCGCAGATACTCGATGCACGACTCGCTCTGATACGGCTCCGCCAGGCTCACCCGCATCCTCGATTGACCATCCCATCTGCAACATCCGCGCTGGACGCGCAAGTGGTGCAGATGCAAAAAATGGAAGACGAGCTCCAGGGACTGAACGGCCAGATAGCTGAAACGAAAGAACGCGTAAAGACCGAGATGGCAGAGCTGGAGCGACTGAGAAGCATAGAAAAGGAGAGGCTCGCAGAGCTCGAGCTTGTGGGGAAGGAGGCTGGAGAGGAAGAGGACCCTAGGATCGGCGGCCTCTACGACTGGTATGGACTTCGCAAACGATCATTTCAGTCATTGCCCCTGATCTAGGCTGCGTGCGAGTAGGTTCGTGTCCTCGCTGACACTCCACCGATCCTTGCTCTCTCTCCAGTCTACGCACATCGAGTCCGAAAACGAACTACGACTCACATATTCAATCGATCCACCACCGGGCTCGGCATCTTCTGAACCAAGTGACTTGGTGTTGACATTGCTTTTCATTCCAAACACACGACAGTTGGTCTCTGCAGACGTCATATTGGGAGGGATCGAGTTAGAGCTAGGAGATGTGGTTGATGCACACGTGCAAGCAAACGATATCTCTGGTCTAATATGGGCTGTGCTAGCACGGGCACGGGGACACGGTTCGAATAAGATGCTCGAAGGGTGATACATACCCTAGGCGCATGTCAGCGCTTGCATTACACTACCATTGCACCCTTCGTTGAGCGTAGACTAACAACGCACAGAGGCTGGCCGGCCTGGTGATGGGTCGAGGCTTACAGCGTGAGGCTCAGCCATATATAAGTGCTTGTTTGTATGTTTCGCCTGGAGATTGTAGGTTCAGTTAACCGGAACGCCCTGGGCTGGCACCGAGGCATTCACTCTCTGCAGTGTTGGCAACAGGTGTTCCGTCTGCGTCCATTCGTCACATGGTGGCCACCAACAGTAATGGGAAATTCCAGAGGAACCGAAACCTAATGTCAAATCAGATGCACTCGCCGTATCGTACCCTGTCGTCGTTTTGCGTCTCGGAGCAGACGCGCACGCGCAACATTAATGCACGACGCACAGCCAGAAAGAACATCGTTTTCATTCCAGCGAACAGGGGGAACGGGCAAATTTCTAATACTTTCCAGCACGCCACTCGCCCGTGGTGGCAAGTGCAGTCTTTCCCGCAAAGATGGTCGGAAGCGCCAAGATACCGGCATACAGTAGAACCTGACCCAGCTTGAGATCTACCCAGTACCAGACAAGGAGAGCCTCGAAGGCGCCGAGAAGTGCCGTAAAGGGCAAGATGCGAAGAGAAAACAAATGCGGGACACGAACACCGACCTTGCCCCACTACACGCAGACGCGCCGATGAGTCGACAATATGGGTGGTGACAGGTGCGACGTACCAAAGCTAGTAATGCGACCCATGGCGCGAACACGAGCGCGGTGAAAAACGCGGATACGGCTTTCGGAGGAAGCTTTTGCTCGGGACGAAAAGTATGGGCGATAGGCGGCTGGAGGTGGAAGGACTCTTCGTCGGGGTGGGGTGGAGGTGTCGAGGACGCAGGGACGTAGAGATCAAAGAGGTCGAACGTCGCGGGGTCGTGTACGAACGAGCCAAGGATGAGGGAGACAGCAAGTGGGCGGTCGGTAGTCGGCGGGAAAGATGGTGGTGGACGAGCCATGTTCTGAGCGGAAAGAGAAGATATCAGCAGAAGCTCCGTTCTTGAACGAAAGGAAGAAATGCGCACGAGCTCAAACTTGGCCTTGCCCCCCGAAGTGACGCGAACAGGGTGAATACCTTCCTCGCCCGATGTACTGTCGTAGAAGCGGAGGAACGTCTGGTGGGGCTGCACCCCGCTTCCCCCCTCCGTTTCGGTGACTTGGAAGGTAAGCTTGAGTGTGTCAGAAGGACCGAGCGTCAACGGCTCTGGTTTTTGGATAAGAGAGAGGCTGTTTCGGCGGGGTCAGGCTGGGGTCAGTGGCTTGACGGGTGACATACGTGTCTGCGTGCAGCTGGGATGCATCCGCGGAGGATATGGTGTAACGTGGGGATTGCAAGGACAGCGACGCAGCGTGGACATGGGTGACGAGAACGAGAACCACTGACAGCCAGAGCGAGTTGCGCAGTATCATGGTGGCGGAGGGCAGCGTGTCAAATTGCAGGCCAGGTTGGAACACACAGCTCCCACAAGTCAAAAAGGTAAACAAAAATTAGGCCTCACCGTGGTTCGAACACGGGACCGCACGATCTGCAATCGCATGCTCTACCACTGAGCTATAAGGCCCCCGATGAGTGAGCCACCGATCACAAGCAAGATTCTGAGGTTGGTGAAATTAATCCATCCTCCCTCCCGGGTTGGACTTTCATGCTTGAGATTGGATCACATACGTCCCTCATGAGCCCATGAGAAACGGGTACGTGGTATTCTTGCGGCACGCGCACGGAAGGCTACTGATGTGATGGTACTGTGTGTACTGTGTGGCCCTGTATCGCCGCCTCGTTTCCGTGACACGTCTGCGGATGATCTACCTAGCCAGGAGCTGGGTTGGAAGGGAGAAGGTAGTCATTCACAGCCTGTAACGTGCTCGAGCTAGAAGCAATTCGATCGACATCCACATTCTCAGTGTCATGGTATTCTGATCAAATCGGAGTGATTGAAGATGGGGGAGGCGTCTCAGGCTCGCCTTGCATGGTAACATGGTTGGCATTATCTCCTGAAGAACAATATTTCAAGTTGGGAGACTAGAAAGAGGCGCCGAGTCTCATGTCAATGATTAGGTAGCTTCGCGCCCTAAATTTGAAGTCACTTGAACTTGGCTTCAAGTTACCTTTTGCTGCCACGTCGCGAAACATCAAATGCCCTCAGGTCGCTCTACCAAGAAACCCAAAGTTCCTCTCCCTCCTTCCCCGCCCACGACGTTGTTGACTGCACGCGCTTCATTGACCAGTCTCCCCATCGAGATCCTTGCGGAAGTCCTTCTTTACACATGTTCTCCTCCAACCGTCCTCGCTGTCTCTCGTACATGCTCCTTCTTACACCGCACCCTGACCCAGAACCCCTCCGCCTCCTTCATCTGGCGCGGCGTTCGAAATACCTGCAAGCCGCTTCCTCTTCCTGACATCACTAGTCTCTGGGGAAAAAGCGAAGCTGAATACGCCGCCTTCGTGTTCGATGGGGGCGTCTGTGAGGTGTGTCGAAAAACTACACGCGCCATGTATGTGAGCTTCGCAGTACTGGCCAGATTGTGTGGTAGTGTGAGTGTAGATTCACGCTTCAGCCCGTCCAGCTTTAAACTTCGTGCTCGTGTGCAGTGGTATTGCCGGAGGAAATTCCTCAAGTCAGTACTTGCTTTGCTCTGACCGTTACGCATCCTGATCTTTATTCTCCTGGCCCATTTGGACTAACATTCGTCATCTCATCTCACATCTAGTGAGTTCCTCGTTGACATTTCCTCAATGTTTCCGAGACAGAAACGTCAATCCCTCTGGGTGCCTTTCGTGGAGAGTAGTTTATGTTTTCGTACGTCGTTTTCACTGGTGATACTGATGCAGGCCCTTCTCAAATATCGTGTAGATCCTTCTGCATACCCCTCTTCAAGATGTATGTATGATCTAGTCACGACTTTTCGACAAAGCACTGATTCTGGTATAGGGCCCAGCCACGACAACTTGTTAGTCCGCAGAAATGACTTGAAGCAATTTCGACTCGATTGTGTGGTCTACGAGGCTGCAGAACAACCTCAGGCTACGCGCACAGATACTACTTCGGATACTTCCTCAACAGAAGGTGAAGACAGAGGACGTATCATAGGGGTTCGCGGATGTCGCTTGTCACCTCTATTCGTTTACTAACCGCATTCCAGCGTTGCAACGCAGCCATCCAGAGGTTTCCCATCATCATGGAGGTGTGTCGCTCGTCAAGTGCCTTTCCTGCACAGTCCTTCGCTTTATGGTACTGATTGCCATGGCATATACCGTCAGCTCTCAGCTTTGCTAATCAGTTGGAAGTTTGCTCATGACCGGGAATACGAAGACGTCAAAAAATCTAACCAAACGTGGTGAGCAAGACCCGTTTTGCTCTGTGTCGATAGGTTCCGAATTGATTGTGGGTAAACGTGGTAACGCCAGGACGAAATACCTCGCAGAACATGAAGGATGGAACATGGATGATCTCATCGCGTCGCAAACGTATGGATCGTTGCAGAGGCGCAAGACTTCGCTTCTGGAGGCCATCAGGTTTGATGGTGAGTGACTACAGCGTAATCTGCATATATGCGTTTAGCTGACGACAATTTGATGTCTTCCGCAACTCGCCAGATGTATACCCTATACGGTCTGCAATCGAATCGGAGCTCCTGGAAATGCAAGCACGCCGTCAGCGTCAGACATCCGAGGCAGCTTACAGGGAAAGACTCACCGAGGTAAAAAAGATCTACGAGTGCATGCGCTGCGGCACTCTGACGGGCCCCCATATGGGGACCTCTAACACGGCTGAACCTTTGAACCTACCCCCTCTGAGTGTCTTTTACACACTGCCTTCTGTACGCGTGCTCAAGGGAAGTCCTGACCCGAGCGTGCTTCTGGCTAGCGGTGTTTCTGCGCCGAGCGACATCAAATCCTCCCCGTTAGCAACTTCGCTCATCATATCGGACATCCATGCCTGGCTGGTTCCTGTGCAAACGCACTTGATGCGCCTGCTAGGCTACTCGGACAGGTGGCGGAGTGCCAGTACGCGTACCTTACCCCCTTTGAAGCGGGTGACGGCACGGTTTTTCTGTCGGAAATGTGGTGAAGGCGAAGTGGGAAGGGGATACCAGAGACAACGCTGCTTGGATTTCAAGGGTGTCTGTTCACACGTTTGCGTGGCGGCGCAAAGAAAGAGGGTTGCTGGCCCACATCAGGAAGCATCACATGAGGGCGAAGTCGAGGTTACTGGCGCCGGTGATAGAAATAAGCAAGAAAGGGGGAAGAGCAAAGGTAAGAGGAAGAGTGGAATGATGACGTCGGGCTGGGAGGTAGATGCGTTCGAAAAAGACGAAAAGGTATCTTGTCTTTTCTGCCCTCTTGCGATGGATAACTATCCCATCGCCTCTCCAGGCTATTCGTCTTATTAGAACCATTCTCAAACTCGTAGGCCTTTCCGAAGAGGATCCTCTTACTTACACTTACTTGAGCACGCTCGGCGGTGTCATACGATGTAAGACGTGTAAAGGTTGGATAGTCATGGACTTTGACAGTGCGGTAGGTCCCTTGCCGGATCGTGAGATGGCGACGGTCTGACAGGCATCTCATCACACGACAGATCGGTCATGCGCACCGCCATGAATCCATGGAAATCGAACTGTCTACTCCGAGCAATGTCGTATTCTCGAAAGAGGATGCTAATGATCGTGTCATTTCCAGTTCCTGGTCCGCATTCAAGCGTGGCACCACTGAATTACTCCTTGAGCCATCTTACCGTGGTTGCAATCTTCGTAAAAAGGTCAATTATGGATGCAAACATTGTTTCTACGTTCACGAGCAGAATATTTTGGCCGGCCCCGAAAAGCTCGTGAAAGGAAAGGGAGCGAGAGTGATGAATTTCAATGGGCTGAGATCACATGTCAAGGAGAAGTAACTGGCTTCACTCAATTGGTGCACAAGCTTGTTGACAGTCAACTTTGACAGGCACGGTATCCAAGCTATACGTGACGAGGACTTCTTTTGTTGCTCTTCCGTTCAGAATGAGGATAGAGAGAGCCATCGGGAGTAGCTTACGCAGTGTCCCTTCAAGGTTATAGTAACTCAAAGGAGATACATTACATTCGGTTAGAGCGACTCTGAGCAGTCATTGGTGCGCGATTGTACAGGCGTGATCCACAAACCTCTTATTCAAGTTCACTCTGAGAAGCGACCATGCTCCCAAGCTCTGCGAAAGATATATGGGAGTCGGCAAATAAATCATGGGCACGTGTAGTACTGCGCCGTCTCGAAATGACATGCAAGGGCGATGGTGATAAAAGATCGGCGAAGGAGTCCGAGTCGGACGTGTTCGTTCGCGCATCGTCCTCTTCGTCGACACCAACCTCACCACTTGAGCCAACAGAGATGGCAGACGAAGTCATGGTGTCGGTGTTGACAGACACGAATGATCCAGAGAGGAGGGCATGTGCACTTGGGAGGGGTGGGGGGAGGGAATGTGTACGGAGAGGCGGGAGGTTCCTTGATTGGCTCGTTAGAGGCGCATGTACATCATCAAGGTCTGTGCTCGGACTCGGAATGGGAGAGGAGAGGGTGTACTCTGGGTCCGAAGCGACGGGGGGCAGAACCTCATCGCTCGGGTGCATGGGCGCAGAGGGCTCTGGTTGTGGATCTGCAGGACCTGTGTTCGGACTCGGACTGGGAGAGATCTCTGTGTGCTCTGGAACCGAGGCGACGGGCGGCAGAACCTCGTCGTGAGGATCCACAGGCGCAGAGGGCTCTGGCTGCGGATCTGGTTTTCCGTCGTCGAGGATGTCACGGTCAGGGAGGGCACGCTGTGAAGTCTGAGTATCCCAGAGGTGGTGGACCCACTGCGCAGTGATAAGCATGCATGGGAGGGAGGTACGTGGAGGGAGCTTACCTCTCTTACGACGTATGCTGCTGCAAGACCAGAGAGGGCTGCTGCAAAGTAGAGCCCCGCGCGGAGGGCGATGTCCCTTGGGCGGCGCATACTTGAGGATGCTGGATTGGGCCAAGGACAGCGAACTACGGCCGCGCGGTGACCACGATGATATTACGGAGCGAAATGACGTTATAGAGCGCCAGTCCCGAGCTCCCAAAACCGGGTTTTTCGGGGCCAGCCCTGGCGTTGCGGGGCTGCAGCGCGCGAGAGAGCGGGATTTGGCGCGGTCGGGGCGGGGTGCGTTGCCAGCAGAGAGGCGGTCGGGATGGCCAGGCAGCGTTACGAGGATGCCCGGCTCCATTCCTCGAATTGGGTGGCGCCTAGGCAGAATTAATTTTTGTGGATTGCCAGCTTGTCCTCGTACTCTTTACCTCTTCCACATCTCCCTCAGCCATGCCCGCTGCCGACAAGCCCGTCCCCGCCGACGACCTCAGGGAGTCCGATAACGACAAGTCCCAGTCTCACAAGTCAAAGTCATCCTCATCAAAGTGTCCGTTATCGTCGCCCTCTCTGCCGCCATTCCTGATGCTCTCCACAGCAAAAGACCTCTCTCATGTCCCCTGCAAATTCTTCAAAGTCGGTGCTTGTACCGCCGGCTCCTCGTGTCCCTTCTCCCATGCCGTCCACGAACCCGGCCAGCATAAAGACGTGTGCGCTTGGTTCGTCAAAGGGAACTGCAAGTTCGGCCACAAGTGTGCCTTGGCCCACATACTGCCTGGCCAGAGCATGTCCATGGATCGAAAAAACAAGAAGGCCGCCCAATTAAACGCTAATGGTGGCACGCCCAATGCGACACCTCGAGAATCGAGGAGCTCAAAAGGTGGAAAGAGGGACGCTCACCATTCAGCACCCTCCCACTCCAGTTCATCGTCTGGTGCTCCTGCGAATGCTCGTGCTGGCCTTCTCTCCGGCTCGACAGCCCCAACCCGCACCACGCCCATAGCGATGACTCTCAAGGCGACCCCTTCTGCACCCGCACCCCCCGTCAAGGACACCGACTTCCCCCCGTTCGTCCTTCCAGATGATGACGACCCCCAGAGGCCCAATAATACGCTTCCCGCAAGCACCAATGCAGAGTCCACTTCTGTTATCAGACAAGAGACAGAGGAGGAGGAGCAAGAAACTTCTCCTTCGGGACTGCCTCCCGACTCCTCGTCTCCTGTTCATAACCGGAATCCATCACCACCCACCCTCCCCCTCAATGTACCCGGTGCACCACGCCGTCCCGTCCTCCCTGTTGATGCCGCGGATCTCGGTCCGATTGGATCACCTCCGCGTGGTTCATTGTCCACGCATTCCCCCATCTCGTCCGGCAACTCCCCGCAGAATACTGGAATCCCCTCCACATTCCACGCCCAGACATCCTTGCTCACCGAATCCAGAAACCGGCTTGGCGCGGGATCAGGTATACCGTCTTCTCTCGGACACACGCACAACCAAGTTTGGAAGGCGGATGTTGGCTCTGTGCCCGCACAAGCTTCTACAACCAGCCCTGGGATCAACGTCAGTATCTCTGGGGATAAAGACACACACTCCGCAGACGAGGATCTGGAAGAATTCCTCCCTTCCTCGCTCACCGACCTCTTGACTCCTTCAGAGCGTTCCCGTCGCATGTCTCGCACACATTCAGGCTCATCCCGCCCTGTCAATCTGAATGATGCACCATCCCCACTCGCTGCGACCCATGCCCACCTTCCCCAAACACAGAGCCATCATACCAATCACCGCTATTCGCGCTCCGTCCCCGCCCCTTCGCTTCTCGGTGACGTCAAGTCCATTTGGGCAGAACGGGGCCTCACAACGAACGGGCTGCCTGCTTCTCCTGACCGACCTAGCTTCGTCGGAGTCAGCCCGATAGGTTCAGGCACACCGAGCTCACTCAAATCTTCCTCTAACGGGTTAGGTGCACTCAACTTGGGTGGTACGGTGACATCATCCGCCGCGGGGACGACAAGCCTTTTCCGGGACGACTCGCACTCGCCTTCGTCCTCCTTACTCGCACCATCGAACGCCTCTGCCGCATTTCTTCCCAGTCTCCACCATTACTACTCCAAGATGAGCTCTGGGACGAGCAACGGTCGTGGGCCCAACGGTGGCCTTGGGCTCGGCGCCGGCCTTGGCCTTGGTGGGCTTAGCCGCTCTCCGCTTTCCCACGCACCCATTCACGGTCCTGCTGCGGACGAGGGACGGACAGGTGCGAACAACGGGGCGAGCGTCGGTCTTGGACTTGGTGAAGCCACGTCCCCGTCCATTCGTGCCCTTCAGTCACATGCCCCTGGCCAGAGTCTTCCACAGGGCCTTGCAGCCGGTTACTCACGCATACACGCCCTTCCACTCACAGGCTCACCCAGCTCCCTCGGTGGCTCGAGCGTCGGAGGAGGCGCGTTCAGTCCCGGACACGGACCCGTGCCATTTGGTATCAACGCCGGGCCGGGTCAGGACTGGCACTTGCAGTCGAATCAGGCGCAGCATCCGTCCACCGAAGCGGTCTCGCATCTCCCTCTATCCGCACACCACGACCTGAGTTCGAGTACAGGCCCAACGTCGACCGGGACGTCGACTGGTGCGCCGATTTCGTCCTCGATGGTTGCGCTCGAGTCCATGTTTTCACGGCTCCCGGCGACGGGGGGTGCGTCGCTCCGTACGCCGTCGCACTCTGCAAACGCGAGCAGGAACTGGCACGCTCAAAATGCGCTCAGCCCACTCAGCCGGCCGATCAACGACGATGACGAGCTGTTTAGCATGGATGGTTGACACTCGCACTGAATTTTCTTCTGCCTTTAATAAAAAGAAAAGTCTCGACCATGGATAACAAGGCGCGTCGCGTCTACGTATTTACGTACCGGTAATGTTCTTATCTCAAGGGAACAATCGAGAGGCTGGATACCTATTTAGTGGCCTCTTTTTCGTCACATTTTTCCTCCTGTGTTTGTTCTGCGTGGCATGGCCTCGCGAGCTTCATCGCTGGTCGAGCATCATGCAACGTGGGCCGGCTTGTTATCTTGCAGGTTGAACTCATACCGTTGTCTTTGTTTCACCTCCCCCTTGTATTGGAGCAACCTTGGGCAAAGGGAGGACTGTACCAGCTGTGCATGTATCGATGATTGTAATCTTGGTAAAAACGAATAAACAAGGCATAATAACGTCACGAAGAAATAAAAACATCGTTGCACAATGTCGTCAAGACTTGAGTGCATCATCCTTCGAACCCCCCTCCAGCATACATGTACAAGATTGACCACGTACGCCCCCAACGACAGACTACTCGACATCCGATTTGACCCTTTTGGCAGGGGTCCCCAGTGCGACACTGTTTTCCTCGTATTCCTCCTCCTTGAGAGTGCGGAGTAGAGAGACCTCCGCACCACGCCCGCCTTCGGTCTCGTCCCCCTCGTCCATCGAGATTTGCCCGGCCCAACTCATCGACGATCCCTCCTCGCGGCTCCGATTGAGATTGATCGTCCCGACTTTGCGCTTCTTGCCTCTCGGTTTGCGGGGTTTCTTTGGCGAAGGCACGAACTCCTTGCCGTTCCTGACAGCCCACTCGATCTCGAGGACTCTGGCATTTGGTTGTCATCGAGACCGGGGGTTGTCAACGTTGGGCATGTCAAAAAGAGGGGGGGAAAGAAAAAAAAAAGAGGGCGTCAGAATTTTTCGGTGCCATGCGATAGTTTACATAGGAAAACATGCACAACGAAAAGTATCCACCTCTCTCGAAGTTTGACGTTGTCAGGGACATATGTCTCCGCTTTGCGGTAAAGTTCGAGCGCTACCTGGAGATCGCCCCTGCGTGCGCTAAAGATGAGTCGTGCGAGCACACCGACGACCAAAACATACTTTTCAGAATGGGCACGGGCGAGGGCGACGTAGGCCCGTCCCGTCTTCTTTCTCGATGTGGGCGACAACACGTTTACAAGTTGGAGTTCCTTGTTGCCGCGTTCACTGAGTGCAAAGACCTGAGCACCTACACACTACTGTCGTCATCAGCACGTACTATCTCTCTTCCAACTCCGCCAGTCTGGCACGAAGCTGGTCGTCCAAGTCACGATGACGTGTGAGCA
This sequence comes from Boletellus aff. emodensis, assembly GCA_038093915.1. NCBI lineage: Eukaryota > Fungi > Basidiomycota > Agaricomycetes > Boletales > Boletaceae > Boletellus > Boletellus aff. emodensis. Next base: position 52,422 of record JBBPTA010000008.1, read on the forward strand.
GTGGGGTGAGCACGCCCGAAGGCAACTTGGAATCCGCTTGCGCTTGATACTGTTCATCGTCTTGTTTCTCCCTGAGGTTCTCCTTCTCCTCTTCAAGGCGCGCCCTTTCTTCGCGTTCGCGGTCCTCACGCTCTTTCAGGCGACGAGCCACTTCAGCTTCCACGGCCCTTGCGATCTGGCAGAACCCGCGGTTGTTCAGTACTGAGCGGCATGCAAAATGAACAACAAACCCTTTCGTCAATATCCTTGTCTGTCAGTTGAACCGTGGTCTCCGGTTGCTCCTCGATAATGGATGAGGATGGTGGACGTGACTTCATCCTGGCTAATGGTGGTAGCAGTCCAGCACCGATACCACTGATACGTGGCACACGAGATTGGCGGGGTCGCCGGCAAGGTGCGGGTGCAACATTCGTCGTGACGACCGGCGGGGCAAGGACAGTATCAGCTTGGAGTACGGCAGGAGCAAGTTTCGGTGGGGGTGGTTGAATGGCAGCGAAGTGAGGCTTCGGTTGGGGACGGTTGTCTAGGTAAATGGGTAAGTGGCATGCTAGTAAACACGCTTGAGACAATTACCACGCTCGTTTACGACTGGACGGTTCTCAACGTTCTTTGTACGAACAGCAAAGCTAACAAGGTGCAGAATGTGAGCCTGTCGCAAAAAGACCATAACCAAAACGTACTTGAGGGTGTTAAGGGTGTCTTGACGGAACTTGGTACCAGGTGCGAGATTGCAAATGAGCAACCCCACGGACGAACCACCCAGGGCATCTTGAAGAATCCGTGTCAACTTGGAATTCCGATAGGGGATGCGAGGCTATCACGAGTGAGCACACAAACGAAAGACAAGGGCCAAGCTTACAGCTCCTTGGTTCAATGCATGCACTACTTGTCCAAGAACACTCAAACTCTTGTTAATCGCAGCCGACTCTGCCATGCGTGTCGGATCATTACCGGTGAGCTTGTTGTTCTCTGAACCCGCAAGATCGACGAGATTGATTTTCCCAGTCAATGCTAACCAACGGGGGGAGGATAATTAGGTGTGGAGCGGTAGGTCCGGGAAGCACGCACTTCTCTGGGCTGCAGAGTTCGTCATCGTTACCTCAATGGTAAGCACGGCGTGCGAACGAGAGGATGCTCGATTGAGGTTGGTAGAGCCGACAGAGCGATGGCGAGAGGCACGTCTATGTTTGGGAGTTAATTTAAATAAGAGGGAGAGGTTGGACTACAAACGAATAGATAGCATCGAATTCGTCCACCGACACTATGGGAATCGAGGTCAAGTTGGCAACGAATACCTGCCCGGCATCATTTTCACGGACAGGAAGCTTGGGAGCCTGAAAAAGTATTGAGAAAAAACACGATAATTAAGCATCAAAGTTGACCTAAATGTCACGTACAGATTCACGGTTCACAAAAAGATCATAGACTTCATCCTTGTATATTTCCATGTACGAAACAGAGAGTTCGACGCTACTGCGTCGCAAAGCTTCTTTCTGAAGGAACATTGCCTGTGTGGCAAGCTGTAGACAGAGGGTATGCATGTACACCACAACAACGTACCTCGACCACCCGAGGGATGACACCTGGCTGGGCTCTCGTTCCTTGCATGGTGTGGGTCTTGCCAGAAGAAGTGACACCATATGCAAATATTGTTACAGTCTAAGGGGGGAAGGAAGGCAACGAATGACAGTGACAGAAGCGCAGAAAAGAAAACGACCTACAACACCGCTGTACACAACGTCGATGAGAGGACGGACGTCCTGCTCAAATATTTCTTCCTGGGTGGAAGACTGGTCATAACACGAGGTAATCCTGGGATTCGACAACGGTCAGCTCGTCCTGGCCGGAAAACCCTGAGTGGGCGCAGTCCACTGACGGGAAGTTGAAGACCTGGGAGAGGTCGCGGGGATTTAGGACGGTGATGAACGACGGACCACCGGGCGTGTGTGTTATCTGTATTCCTTCGTCGTCGAGCTCGTTTTCCAGACGGGGTCGGAGGCGAGCGGCGATCTTGATCTTGTGTGCGGCCATGGCTTGCTGGTGTCGAGTTCAGCGGTTCGGTTTGCCTCCGCGCGACAGATCACGTGTCCGCGAGTGTCCTGTCACGTGTGCGATAGGGAACTTGCCGCCAGAGGAAACCGCACTCTCCCACTCGCCATGTCCAGACCCGCCGGGATCCCCCTCCTCAGCGGACCCCCTCCTCCTCACCACGGACCCGATCAGAAAGCCTGCAGAAAGTGCGGCAGAGAGTTCGTTATCCTCTTCCATCGACAGCACAAGTGCATGCACTGTGGTGGGCCAGCTATCTCGATCTCATCCCGACAATCGCCTCCAATTAATCTCCACCTCAAGGTTATGGCTACTGCTCCACTTGTACCGACTACCAGGCGCTTATGCCTCGCCCGCATGGCTATGATCTGGCATCTGTCTGCGCCTTTTGCATCGAACTGCTCAACGGTACGTGTTCGCTTGTCCACCCCGATGCTGTGTTCAACCGTCCCTTTGTATCCTGCCCCCACAATGCGATCCGTCACCCAGTCACAGCCCTAGGTCGAGCTCAACTACGGTCCCTTCCGATCGCAAAGCTCAGGCGCTACATTGCCGCTTACAACATTCCTGTTAGGAACCCAATCGATAAGAGTGACCTCGTCGACGCCGCCGTGGCCGCTCGCGTAGGTTTTTCCTCTCTTCCATTTCCTGACACGATCCACCCTTTCTCCCCCATATCTTCAGACTCCTCAGGGCTGTCTCTCACCCACAAACGAGGATTACTACAGGAAACACTCTGTGCCATTGTTCTCTACTCCCGGATCTTTTACTCCTTCTTCAACTAACAGGGATGCGTCTGCCCGTGGATCCTCCAGTGCCGGCACGAACACTGGGTCTCGGTCCAACAGGCCGTTCCCCCGTCCTGACCTTGACCCAAGTCGCCGGCAGCGTCGTGAAGAGACCTCATTTAGTACCCATGCACCCCGTTCCAGAACGACATCTGCTCCGACAGCCCAGGGAACGACACGCACAACTGGCCAGCAACCCAACATTTCCCGCCCAATATCGTCCAGTGGACAGCCGTCCACCCCAAGTACCGCCCACTCATCGTCGCACTCGCAATCTGCATCGCCTCTCCCACCGCCTCCGATGTCGACACTCGTCACGCTACCCCGTTCGTCGATCTCTGCATTATCTGTCGGTACGTTGAAGCAAATTCTCTTCGAGGCCCGAGTGAGGATTCCGCCTGGTGTAGTAGAGAAGGAAGAGCTAGTGGATCGTGTGTGGGTCCTAGTAGAAGAGGAGAAGAGGAAGGACAACGAGGGCATTGATGACGTTTCCTCCGAGTATGAAGAGACAGAGAGGATCGAAGAGCCAGACCAAGAGGGCGAGGCTGCCGTAGAAATGGTGGATCCCGGGCTGGAGGCATATGCGGATGTAACGCACGGACACGTTCAGGAGATCAACCATCATAGTGCATCCACTGTTGGTACAGGACACGACCGTCATTCCGGGGGTTACGACCTACCATCTTCATGGCCCCGCACTCCACAGCGGTCTGCATCTCCTTCCAGCTCACCGTCACACTTGTCTTCAAAGCCCAAACCACGTTCTCATCCTAGGTCAGCGAGTGTAGAACGCCCTGGTTTATGTGTCGTATGCCAGGATGCAGAGGCGAACATCGCCATTATTGACTGCGGGTATGCATTGATTTTGTTCCAACCTCCATTATATTTCTCGGCTGACTCACTTCTTCGTAGCCACCTTGCCATGTGTCGTGAGTGCTCTGATCTTGTACTCGCCAGCTCTAGAGAATGTCCGCTGTGCCGCACGCGAATTGTCACGGAGGCCCGGTTACTTAGGATATTTAAGACATGACATGAATGCATTGCTGACATAACATCCTATCACGTGGCTGTGTTCATCGAGAGTATAGACGCGTCAGTGCCCGTCCGAGGCACTACAGCGCTCGCCATGACCACCACCCAGACGGCAAGCAAAGACCAAAAGGTCGAGGAAAAAGACAAGAGAAACAAGGACGAAAATGCAGATGCATCCAAGAAAGCCGAAGATAAACCGGTCCCTCCAGCACCTACTGTGGAGATTAGGTCGAACATCGCGCTCATCGAACGGGCTGTCGCCGACCTCGAGCCACGGTTCACCCACCGCGTGTTACGCTCGCTCACCGCCTTGCGAAAGCGGCTAGATAACAAGATACTCCGCGGTGCAATCGAAGAAAACTATCCGACAGGTGTGTGCCCTCTTGTCTACGCATACAAGCCGCGTGAATGTGCGGACAGAATCTGCCGTGAAAACATCGCTTCTATCCTGGTTACCTGCTGCAATACCCACTGATCAATCAATGGATGTCGATGCCGCGGCACAACACAATGGACCCGCTATTTCCACATCATCCCCCAAACCTACATCCGATCCAGTTCCAGAAGTGGAGATTTATTTCCGCCTCTTGCTTATCCATCATCTTCACACCTCCAAGGATAACTTGGCAAAATCCGTTGAGTTGTCCAAAGAGACGGTCGACAAGATACAACAACTTAATCGCCGGAGCATGGATCCGGTTGCTGCCAGGGTTTGGTTTGCTGTCGAAAGATCATACGAGCTTGGTGGGGAGCTCGCAGATGCGCGACCGTGAGTCCCTTTGTCTTTCCCTTACCCTTTCCTGTATTTTGACGGTCGTCCTCTCTAGACTGTTCCTCGCGGCACAACGTACTGCCGCGCTACGCCATGATGACGACACCCAAGCCTCCCTGATAAATCGACTATTGCGGAGCTATCTCCATTATAGTCTATATGACCAGGCAGACAAATTAGTTTCGAAAACAACGTTTTCAGCATCAGCTAGCAACCCCCAGTTTGCTCGTTATCACTATTTTTTAGGACGCATCAAGGCCGTACAGTTGAACTATACTGCGGCTCATACGAATCTTCAGCAAGCAATTAGACGTGCCCCACCGGCGAAGATCGCGCCTGGTTTCTACCAAGCAGTGCACAAACTTTTCGTGGTAGTGGAGTTGCTCATGGGGGATATTCCTGATCGTAGCACCTTTAGACATCCTGTGCTTCAGAGAGCGCTGCAAGCCTATTTTGACATTGTCAAAGGTGACTGTCATCATAACGATAACATGAGTTAGCACTCATGGACATCGATAGCTGTTCGGACTGGATCTCTGTCCGAGTTCCAAGCAACGCTTACCAAGCATACTGTACAGTTTGAGGCTGACAAGACGTATACGTTGATCGTTCGGCTCCGGCAGAATGTAATCAAGACTGGTATTCGGCGACTCTCATTGTCGTATTCGCGTATTTCGCTGCGTGATATATGCCTCAAGCTCCACCTAGATTCCGAAGAGGATGCAGAGTACATCGTCGGTAAAGCAATCCGAGATGGTGTCATCGAGGGTCGGATAGTCCATGAGAAAGGTTGGATGGAATGTGAGGGAAGGAAGAACGGGTATGGTCCCGAAGTCAGCGAAGTCTTTGGCCGTCGCATCGGGTATTGTCTAGAGCTGCACAACCAGAGTGTGAAGGTCAGTAGGGTCGTGTTCTCATTTCACAATGGACGGCCGCCACGATGAAACTTGAGGACTCAATATTTCTGTCGCAGGCTATGCGTTACCCTCTGAACGCGCACCGGAAGGAACTTGCAGCAGCGGAGGGGGCTCGTGAGCGTGAGAGGGAGCTCGCCAAGGAAATTCAAGAGGGCGATCTAGACGACGATAGTTTGGGCGACTTCTAAAGGTTATTTGGTAGCAGCAATCTCCCTTGTAATCTTCATCGTGGTCAAACTTTTCGCTTGTTGCTTTATTTGGGCATTCTTGCTTTGTCTCCCGACGCCTCCGCCGTACACGGTCCCACTCGTTCCACTGAAGACACCTTGAAGTCATGTCCTCGATTCTCAGGCGGGTATGGCAGCGCATTGTGAAGCCCGTGAGTATAGCCTCAGTCGATGGCGCGTTAAGACCCTTGAAGTTTGAGGCATTGTCCTGACCTGGGCCTGCTAGACGTACCTCGTAGGGCGTGACTTGGAAGGTATCTTACGCCCACAGATGCTGTGTGCATTCATCTGCATTGCCGGATGCTGACGGAAATATTTTGTAGGGAATAGATATTACGAGTATCCGAACGCAAATGATGGTACGTTGGCGCCCTTGTTATTCCTACAAGCACAAACCAACAATACCAAAAAAAGGTCGCCCAAAGCGTGCCGTTCAGTACAGACGGGCATATGACATGTGGACCTACATAGCAAGTGGTAAGAGACTCCCGGGTATGCGTACTTTATTTTTCTCCCCGCTATTATTTCCCATACACCCTATGTCTTTTCTTGGCGAGTCGTGTTTGTGCTAAGCTCCGTGCAGTGCAGTGGACCGCCTGGCTCACACATACGCGGCCAACTCCTCCGAGTATTGAGGTACGTTTCCGTCCTTGCCGGGATACGACACTCTCGCTGTCAGTTTTTAATCACCTGATCACGTATGTCACCCCCGGGATTCCATTTTAATCTCACAGGAATTGCAAGCCGACCTAGCCCGCCAACATCGCGTACAAATGAACGCCGCTATGCTCGAGGCGCGTGACAGGGAAGAACGCGAGCGCATGGCCCAACTTTCCCGTTCGCAAGTGCCCGGGCCGCGTGTGGACGGGGAGCCAGAACGGAGACGGAAGGAGCCACTAGCCGACACACGTTCAAACGGTACCCACACGCCTGTTCGGGACCCTTGGACGGAGGCGAAGAGAGGCTCGGACGAGCCGCAATCCTGGACTCCTGTAGTTCGCCGTAAATGACATGACAGGCATCGGCAAGGTTGTCATGTACCTTCCATCCACCTAGTTCGTGGCTAGACCGATATACCTCGCCTTTCTGATGCAGGTGTGGTCTCCCCGGATTAGTGAATCAAGGGTGACGGTGAAGAGCTGTGGCCATCACGCTGGGCGCATCCTAGAATTGGTTTTGATCTGTTGGGCGGCAGCGTTCATCAATACTGGCGCTCAGTGTAGGCGGCATTCCGCAGTGATGGATGTCAGTGAGACAACTTCTGTTACTCTGGGTTTCAAAGGCATATTTGTCATTCCACTGCGCGTAGTGGAACGCGTTTCTCAGAGCAAGTTTAGGCAGTGGCACAAGTCATATCCTTGCATTTCAAAAGAGTTTGCCTCACGGAACCTTTGCTGACATAAAAAACAACTGTCCTGACAGGGGCGTACCTTACAGACGCCTTGGCGTGAGGCGTTACATTAACTGCTCATTGGTGCACAGGTCGGTTCTTTATGAATGTTCATTGGCAAAAGGTACCAGTGGCGTCGAGCCCACGGCGTAACTTACAGGTGCCACTCTTACCGACGAGTCTGGCGTGTGCCTGCCCAAAACCTGGGTATTGGTCTACAGCGATATCGATGAGGCCACGATCACAGCGACCCTCAGCGCTCGCCCCTCGGGTTCGATCCGGACATTCCATGCCGCCGTCAGCGGCTGGGTTTCAGAAGCTTAGCTGATCATGATGGCTTTCTTGATTGTGACAATTGTGGGCGTACACTAATCAGATTCTACAGCGGTGCTGTTACCCCCTATGGAAACCTGGTTTGGTCGAAGCTACCAGAGTTCATCTCTCCGTGATGCCAGAAAGGTCACCTGGTGAGTCGCCGAAGACGAACTATGCCTCCTGGTCTCCTGTGGTGGGAGGCTTGGTGCCATCATTGTCGTAGCCGGGGCCAGCAGCATTCCATCCTGTGCAGCAAGTTCCGAGCATCGGCCCTCTCTGGCATTTTTATTGCACACTCGGGATATAGTGGCCGGGAGCGCTCTTCGGTGACGGCTATCCGAAGATAGAACCCCTTTTTGCGTGCCACCCGCTGTGAATCGAAAGTTGTGTGTGACCATGCAGTGTGGCAGGATCCGAGGAGCGTGAAGCTATTCGCTTTACCCCGACTGCGTTGAGCGCGGGCTCCTCTTAGAAGGGCTTCTCAGCATGGCATCAAGCCACTGAATGGTGGATCTTGGGGTGAGTCATTTTTTTTCTCGAACGTGCACCCCCATGTTGGGTTTCGGGTGGCGTGGTCATCCGTCGACCACACACCGCAGCTGGACGTCCTAACAGTAGGTTGTAATTCACTCTTCTTTCTATGCATAATCATTGATGTCCGAAAAGTGGTTGAAGCGCTCCTAGTTATTCGTGGCTCAGGGCGACAGTTGGGGCCAGTGGAAGGTGGTGTCCCGCCTGAGCCCATTTCAGCCAATAGTGAGGGCATGGCGTCGTACACAATGGGTGAGTTGGTGTCGATACTATCCGGTCGACGTGTTCATCGAGTTGTGCAGGCTATCCCACTCCTCCCCATTTCCCCTCTGGTTGGGAATCCAATCCCGGTCTGGATGCTGCGTTTTATCCCCACTTCACTGACCAGCAGAATTATTCCCAGTCCAGCTTTCAGGGAGGTAGTGAGAACTCGTGGAACGGGAGGCCAGGATAGCAAGTTCATAGTCGTTGTACGAGGATGACCACCAGGGAACGAGTAACTTGCCAATCCTTGTTCTCAGGGAGCCAGCAATCTACCATCTTTCTCGCGTCGTTAGCAACTATCGAACAGGAACTCGGATACTGCAACCATCCATGGACGGTCAGACTGACACTCGTGTGAGGCGTAGAGCCGCTTGGAACGCGCCTCCATCCCGGCAGCGTGGCGAATCCAAGTACAAGTGGACGATGCCTCCAGGCTGGACGCTCATTCTTCTACGGAGGACTGCGCGCCGCGAGGGCTCGCCATCATTCATCTCAGGGCCAAGGTCGTATCTGCCCTGGTCCGCGCGCTCACCGACAAGAACTCGGAGCACACGAGCGTGGAGGTCACCACCGCGTGCCTCGAAAGTGCAAGAGTACTATCGTTGCACATCAACTCGGGGTCTCCGTGCATTGGATCTCAGCCTTTCATTGTCGTTGCTCGTGGCGTGTATTAACCCTAGATCGTCGCCGTTTTCAGACAACTGTCTTTCGGAAATCTTTATCGAGCAGACCCTTGACCGGGCGAGGGGAGTGAACCGATATCTGGCGGAACCAATTGTCCCTTTGCACACCTTGCTGATATCGCTCAAAGGTCAGTTTATTGATGAAGGGGCTGGAGGCGATCATGACTGTGTTCACAGATCTCGCCGAATCGTTTCGGTTTCGTTTGACGTCCGCCTTAATGGGATGTGCTTGCAATATCGGAAGGTTTGCAGACGACTGTGCCATCGTTGAGCTCGGAGCGGTGCCGTCTGTCCGTACGGATGGGCCATGAACGCTCATGGTAAGTGTTGTTATTTTCTTTGTTTGAGAAAGCAAGATGGCGGACGGAGGGGAAACTTGTTCTGGTATTCTTGCTTCGTATGCAGCGGAGCCAAGCGCACGACAATATCTTACGATGGACCCCTACAAAAGGAGACTTACCCCCGGAGGAAAGGGGGCTCCTTACGGTGAAAGGTAGCCCCTTGGGAGTGTGCACTACAATGATCGAGAAAGATTACTCGATCCCAAGCTTGTGCGCATCCTGCCGCTTTTTGCGGACTGCACTCTCGCACGAGCGCCTGCCACCAACACCTTGATGGGTCAAGAATCCATTCCCTCCACGCCTGGGCCGATGTCTACCTCCATCTCGGCACTAAAGTTGCTCACAAATATAATCATAGACGTTCGCCCGTAGGGCCCTCTCGCAACGCGGGAAGCATGGAGCGAGGAGGAATATCAACTGGTAGAGCACCCCGGCGGGAGAGGAATGTGCTTTGCGATATTGCGGAACAATCAAGGAATGTGGCCAAGAAAGCGTTGTAGAGGGGAACATCAGGGCGGGTCGATCCACAACTGCTGTGGAGTCAGTCTGACTCGAGAGGAGCCCGTGCAAAAGTGGCGGGAAGTTGCAAGTGGACTTGGAGGTACTGGAGAGATGAAGAGCAATTAGAGAAAGTCCCAAATCCGTCGGATTTAATAAAGACAAGTTGCTACACGCAAGGCTACTAATCAAGTCCAAGGCAAATGTCTCTATGATCCAAAGTCCCTGAATAAATCGAACAAGGAACCAAGCTATAAAAAAAAGTGGAGATGCAACGGGCGGCTACAATAGTCCGTCTATTTATATATGCGGGTATACGGCTGGAAGAGAGCGCGAGTCCGGTCCTGGGGCGATACATGATTATTGTGATCCGCCAGGTGATGATTACAAGGTCCGATGGGTTGAGCGTCCCGAAGTTCAACGTTCAACAATAACCAGAGGATCTGCAAAATCATATCAGGACGAGACCAGTCTGCGAACGGGAGCGCCAAACCCGTACCCGTCTTGCCATGCCCGCCCTGAAACATTGTGTGGAACATGACGACCATAGCTCGGTTGTGGTATCTCATGATGTGGACCCGACTGCACACATGATAAACGTCGGATAAACGACAGAATGCCGCCACCGTGGTTCGGAGAGCGGTACGGTCTATCTTCTGGGTTTTTGGACCAGGGGTTCACTAAATGTTTTTTAGGTCTCCCGCGAGGCGCGACTCGGAGACTTGATATTGCAATCAGTTCGAGCATTCGGGAAAGGGACTCGAGTTTCCTACCTAATTTTCAGATCGGAAAGTGTCGAAAAAAAGCTAGGCATGGATACAGCCGGGCTATCTTCCGCAAAGTTGCTTATGATCGGTTTGCCACTCCTTTAACGAAGACCTTTTGCCAGTGGGGGGGCACTTGGGAAGGTTCTTGTGGGGTTCAGGTCCAAGCTCGGTTGAGGTGCTGGACCACGAAGGCGTGACTTATGAACTTCTTGCAGTGACTACCTGTACGCCCGTTCGAAGCAGTGTCTTCCTGTGCACAACGCTTGGTGGAAAGCGTGCAGGATCTACCGCGCTGTGGTTGTTTCCGAAGGAACTCGTCGAGGCTGTGCATTGTCGCACAGGGACGACCGTGTCCACAGCGTCCGAGGTATCGTTCAACGGACGGACATGCGTTGATTAGCACGGCTTTGCGGGGAAAACACCACGAGGATCAAAGCTCAAGGTATCAAGGGATATGCAGAGTCTGGTACGGGTCACAGCTACGGACAAACTACCGCCTGATCGGGTACTGGGCGTTGCTGGAAGTCCTTGACGATCCTCAGTGAAATCGTGTTATAGATGTGATGGAAAGTCACCCTACCTGATCTGATGAGTTCCACTGGTGTCAACTCGGACGCCGGTTGTGTTTGAACCTTGGGGACTAATTTGATCAAGGTCCAACGAAGCTCAGTGATTCTTTGTGGATGCAACGCACCGGCTGCCGGATTGTGGTGTTACTAGGGGTGGGTTTTGCTTTCCACGTGGGGTGAATCTGCGCCTGAAGGAGGTGGACACCGCTGGCTCAAAGCTGATCGAGGTTCGACGTACGTTTTTTGGACCTCGTATTCAACTTCATTGGTGTTATCACCCGCCGTTGCTGGCTCTCTGATCGGCTTCGTTAGAACGACCGGCGTGAACACAGAGGGCAACCTACCCGTTAGGGTGCGAGTCGGAGAAAGTCATCGAAACACAGCGAGCGGTGATCAGCAGGCAGTGAGTGAGAGATCGCAAGGACCGCTTTTAAGAGTCTAGGGACACGGGATCAGCTTCTTCGGCCCTTGGTCAGACCTTGGCAGGGTGGAGATAGAGTGAGGACACGAATTGTCGTATCAGACGCCGGAGATAGCAATGATAGCTCGATGACGAATCCGTCTGACCAGACATCCTCTTGTCCGTGCCGACAGAGGGTTGGAACTGCATCACCACAGCCAGATCGTCCGAGGGACACAAACGAGGCTGCGTATGCCGTCCTTGCTTATCCGCGAGTCCGAGTCCACGGTCATCCCACAGAAGCTTGGCAGGATGTCGTCAGACGAGGGCGCATCACCGGTGTTGCCAATAGGGTGATCCTGTGGAGCCAGAGGGGATCACAAGACTGATCATGCCTGCCAACTTGTGATCTCGTTACCAGGGTCTGTGATGACATTGGCAGACATTCCCCGCTCAGCATCTGGCTTGCAGCGAACTCGGGCGATGGCACAGTCACCGACGGCGGCAATCTATTGAGTGGCCGTAGATATTACGTAATTGGTATCGGCCGCAAAATTAATTAATCTCCACGTCTTGCTGTGCTTGCTGCTGTCCAAATTCTGCTTTATAACCCGCGCCCGCGCACCTTGAAGACTTTGCGCTGTTCATCTTGTACTACGTAGGAATGATGTCTTCCGAGCCACAGGCTGCCATGCTTGTCCCCATCACCCCCGTTAGCACTGCTCGATATACCAATTCGGGGGCCCGGTGAGTATTCTTGCTAGCTGCGTGGACGCGATTGGATAATCTCCCGCATGTAGCATCCAACTTTGTCCCCAGGTTATTGCCAAGGGACCGGCCTCTCGCAGCGGGTCAGTCCATTCAACACCAAACTCGGCGCTCCATTACATCTCACCCCGAAACAAGTGTATCTTTGCTCTCAAAGTGGGCGCGCTTCGTGCATCCGGAAGGGCAGCCATACTTTGTACTCGACGGCGAATCTGGTTTTGCCGTTGTCACCGAGGCGGACATGGATGACATGCAAACCGAATCGCGGATTCTCGCTTGTCTCAAGGTGGTGAGCAAAGAACTACAACGCCACAACATCAAAGTCCCTCCCCGATGTGAACTGTTCCTGGAGCCGGGAGAGCATCACTCGTCTTGTAATTACTACTTTGTCGATCACATTGCAAAGGGGTTGTTCTGGCTCGAGGATTTAGATACTGAATCGCTTGAGATTCCATCAGCAATGTCACCCTCGCATCTTGGTGTGTTTCGTTCCTGCCGGTGTGCTCACCATCTCACCTGCCGACAGAAAAAGCGCTCGAACAATTATACTGGGTTCATGTCGAGTATTTTCCGATGCATCACGAACCTCGCGAACAGCATTTTTCTCAATTCGTGGACGACATTTACAATATCATTTCTCATGGGCAAGCAGGTAGGACATACCGTAGTTGTACGGCGTCGTCGAACCAGCTGACCCGCAGACACTAGACAGACTGACATCGAGGACATCGACGTTTCCTTACACTGCGGACGCATGCAGTCAGTTTTTGAAGCTACTGTCAAAAAAGAGAGGTGGGTCCGCCCTGCGCTATTTCGGCCTTTCTTGACGTCATGGGTAGGACAGCAACTCGATGGTTATACCCTCTGTTACGCAGGTGAAACATCTATTAAATCGCTCTTCCTGTACCTAATCCTGCTCAATCAGCACGTCTCGCTGGAGCTATAGGTATGTCTGGTTGTTTATATGGGTACATGACACTGACGTCCCTTCATAGTGAACCAAAGATTTCTTACGTTTTACGGGCAGAAGTCCGCCCAACTGGACAGATTACAAGAAATGTGCCCCGCCAACGCCATCGAACATAAATGGTTGTTGACTTTGGCTAATTTGTTGATGTGGGGCATTCCTCAATACTACACTGGTCTTCTGGAAGACCTCTATGTGAATGAACAGGTATATGTGGATCAGTGGACACATTTCATATCCCACTGTCTTGCAGACTGGACGAACAGTGTATCATGGGTACGCTGATGTATTTAGTCCAAGACTGACATTTTTGACGTTTGAATGCAGAGCTTTCCGGTGCTCATGTGAGCGAAAGGATACTTGGCCACTTCACGGTGGAGGCTCAAAATAGGAATGTTTCAGTGCCAGTATTCTTCTTGCAAACGTGCGCGGCAGCTCGATATCCATGTCGATGCCTCCGGTAATTTCCTGCACGGTCGGCATTGCTTCCGCGTCATGCCTCCATCTCAGGCACCGGCCACTTGCGGGGTCCACCGCCACCGTCGGCGTTTGTTCTCGTCCACTGTTGGTCTGCGCTCTATACTTACCCCTTTCTAGGTCCGATACCTCCGATCCGCCAAATCGAACACTATAGGATTCCTTCCGTCAGCTGTCGCATTCAGCCTTCCGAGAGCGACTTACCTGTGGGGCACAGGTCTTCTCACAATCCAGATTTTTCTCGTCCTGTCCCATAGCACCGGAAAATTCATCGCGCTGGTCACAGCGACCACCATCATTGCATTGCTCATGTGTTTACTTTGTGTGATACACCCCGAGGACGCGATCGTTGCGCCACTGTTCAGGTATCTCGTCTCGTGTAGCCCACGTATGTATGCCTTGGACGCTCACGAAGGCGAGTCGATGGTGTAGTAGGCGCACCTGTGTTCACTAGTTCGACAGGAACTCTGAATAGAGGTGCTTTGTATTTAAACTCACGTTCGCGTGCGGGTATTTATTGACAAACTACCTTCCCCCCTCGATCCGGGTCTCGTCCCGCTTGGGATCTCACATGCGTTCAATTGACCTCGGCGTGTCGCTCTACACTCTGTAGACTATATGGTGCTCTGTGCACAAGCACTGCTCGATGCAAGGAACAACTCAGTTGCACTTGTTTACAGACTGGCGCCTGTTGGCCTCCCACACAGACGCCCGTCGACTGCATCTCTATGAGGGAAAGAGGTAGTTGCAAACTCGTTAGGCGAGTGGACTCGGAATCGCCGAGAATGGGTCAGGGAGCGGACTCTGACCGCGCTATAGAATTTTGCTTGCAAAGGAGGAAAAAAAGAGTACGTGTATGTATAATATATACGCAAGAAGGTCGAAAGTAAGCTAAGGGGGTAACGAGGTATAAAAGTAGTGACTCAGAAGGAAAAACGTCCAACAGAATGCAATTAAAATCCGCCAAGACTGACTTCGCTCCGGTTCGAAGGCGTACGCGAAGCGGATAGCGGCGGGGGACCGAGGTGGTTAGCATCGCCACCTCCCTTCAGGCGCAATTCTCGAGCGTAGGCTTGTCGCACGTACGCATAACGCTGGAAGTGGTTGAGAGCTTGGAGGAATATTACGCCGACCTGTGTGGACAGCCAAAGATGAGTTGTCGTGCAATATACAGACATGGATCAACATGCCGGGTATGCTCGCAACTCGTTGAAAATGTCTACTGTCGCTTCTCGAACGGACTCGTTTTGGTGGAATAAACAAAAGCTCAGAGGTTGCAGCCCTCCGACATGAGGGGGCATCCATGCCAATAGCTGTACAATCATACCGTGACCACGTACTACCCAGCAGATCGAACAGGACATACCTCGACGACCTGTTCGTACGTTCGAACGTTCTCCGCAATGGTGTGGACTATCAACTCAGCCTCAGAGTCGGGGAGATTTTTGACGAGACGAAGGCGAGAAAGTTGATGCAAAAGGTCAAAGCCTCGGATCGTCTCGGTAGTGCGAAGTTTTTGGAAATCCTGTCCCTCTGTAAGTTATCGTCGGCCATCAAACCACGGGTGACGCACGATCGTGCAGTACTGATAGGACCTCGTCCGTCGCCAACCTTCGATACGACTGGCGTTCGTGGCCAGTTCCCTGGTTGCCACAGCTTCATCTGAAAACACGATGCCTTTCCCCAGCGATCCTTCCACAAATGGAGCGCTCGGGAATCCCAAAGCCGTCGAGCCGGTCGCTACCTCCTCGTACCTTGATGCAAGCCGCACGAACCGGCCTACGTACTCGGTGAAGCGCATCCTCACCAGCGTCTCACCAAAATGGGACGTGATGGCAGAAATAAGCTGGAAAACCAAGGTCATTTCACGTGCGTTTGTCCGTGAAAAATAAAAACGTACGTCTTCGATGAAGACATTGTCCAAACTGTCAGGCCGCGCCAAAAAATCGGATCTTTGATTAGACTGTACCCCGTCTCGAGTGGCTATCCGGGCGATTTCTTCTTCGCTCGCTCCCGAATTCTCAGCGCGGACTATACCCGAGCGGGGGACGAGAGGAACGATGGCCGGCGGTGGGGCAACAACGGGAAAGGAAATATGGATGTCCTTGGAGACCACTACCCGACCGGTCCCGACGTCCATCAGCAGGTCCCACGATCCTGACGTTTCAAAGATCGGATTCGTAACGCCTGCGATGTATGCTGGTCTATGGAGACGGATGCCATCAGCCTCCATTCACACCCCTGATGAAATCCCTGGCTTACGTGGTGACCCAGTCCTCACCTCCAGCCAGCCCTGCATACGGAAATGCACGTTCTATGAAACCCCTCAGGATCGCTCCGCATCCCGAGCCCAATGCGCATGCTGACAAGACATAATTGGCCACTTGACCTGCAGGTATGTTATGACCTAAAAAGAGAATGCGTTTTCCAGTGATGAGTGCATTAAAGAGAATTATTATGGGATGAGTGTGGTTTCCATTCGTATGTAAATGTGGATGGAATGGTCCAGTGATGGTCACAATTGGTCCAGAGAATGTCTGTATTAATTGAATTAAAGAATACTGGGGAACGTGCAGAGCGCAGCGTCAGTCCATGTCATGCGACGTAAAGAGATTTAAAAAATCAAGGACTGACATCACCGACTTCCTCGGAAAAAGTGGCGAGGGGAAGCTTGATGGGTAGCTGATGTCCTTTGTAAGCTATGGTTGTTTGGAAAAAATGGGTATCTTTTGATAGTCCGGAACGCAAATGCGGATCCGAGGTCGTTGGTATCGCGCCGCTGTAAGCATTGTGTTCTCGAGGGAGGCCATGAGACGAGGAGGAGGAAGCGTCGGTCGACCTGCGGCCGCGAGTGGCCAGGCTGCCGGAGGCAATGCTGCCTGGTCCCCCTCCGATTGCAATCCCGATCTGATTGTCTACGATGACGCTCTCGTCACCAACCCAGACCGCACTTCCACCCAGGGAAAAAGACGAATCGGACGGAGAGGACGGGTTGGGTTGGTGTGCATGAGAACTGGCGACGCTGCTTTCGGTCGTGGAGCGTTCACGCGTACCTTCTCCGGGAGGATGACGGCGAATAAGTATACCGTCCTCACTGGAGTGCGACCCCGTGGACGAGCTGGTCTTGTGATGCGGTTTCCCGTGGGGGACACTGAAATTGGGTACGGCCTCTGGAATCTTTGGGGAGGGAAATTTCTCGCTGAAGATGTCCTTGCGCTCGGATGCACGCAAGACGAGCTTTTCGAACCGGGTCAGCTCGGGGATGCCGGTAACGTCCATGGAGTTGATGGCATCAAACAAGCGGGCCAGACAGTCCTGGGACGGGTTGGCAAAGTAGTCATCTAGGGCGAGGAGGAGGACGGGCTGTTGGTGGTGTGAGCGGACGGACGGGGAGCACCATTGAGACACTCGCTTTGAAGATCTGGATGAACGGATGGCGAGTGCAGATGGCCATTGCTTTGACAACGGCACCTCTGCAAAAACGGGACGAGCCGAGTCAGAAATTGCGTGTGGTTACGATTGGTTCGGACGGCCGCACCTCCGAGCCGTCTTGTCGTGTTTCGTCCGAACCAAGTTGAGCACGTATATGAGCTCCGGACGGCCGTCTTGATCGCTTGAGGCATCGTCGGAGGATTCAGGAGTCTCAAGCGCGAGGACGGGCGAGATGGTGTTGAACGGTGTCTGGTTGAGGAAGAATATGGTCCAGTCTTCGAGATGTCGCTCTGCACCATCCGGGAGCATCAGGTTAGCCAGGAGACTGTGGGGAGACGTCAGCGGTCAGCGTTGGACGGAGACGCGGACGGTCTCACCCCTCGTCTGTCCCGAGCGGCTGGGGGAACTGGTAGGTGAGCTGCGCCCCGCTATCGATGTCGAATTCGGCGAGGAGGACGAAGGAACAGTGGGGGCCCTTTGCGAGGGCCATTGTTTTGGGTGGGGACGAGAGCGAGGTGGTGCGCTGGGAAACGGCCCGCTGCTTTACTTACAACTTCATATTTGCCCTCCAACGACGCGACGTCGACGTCTAATTGTTGTCGCTCATTGAAATTTCCTTTTACAGCCCATTGATCATGATGCGTCCGGTCAACAAATTTTACGTCTATCCAATCTATCCAAACATCTCCAGCGCCCGGCTGACCGCAGCCATCAGGTCCGCGAGGCGAGCACGAAGACGATCTTGACGAGGCCGGTCAGCAGAAATGATCGCTCCAGCCCACGCCAGACAGAACAGCACAGAGACAGAGCGACGCCTGCCTACCCATGATCGCAGGAGTGGAATGAGATGACCTGCCTTGGTCCCTTTCCGCCGACAGCAGATCCTGCACGCCCTTGGCGAGCTGCCCTTCCGCCGTCTCCGTTTCGTGTGCGAGGCGAGCAGTCGACCACACGTACGTGTCGATGATCGCTCGAAACAAGCGTCGTTTGAACTCTGCGATGTAGTTTTGGTCGTCTGCTCAACAAGAACCAGCATATATGCGTGCTGCACTCGCAGGTACCTTGCCTGAATTCCTCAGTCTTGCCCGCCTCCTTCGCCGCACTATGGCTGACCGACACGGCGAACGTGTGCACAAGATCCCGGGAGGACCGTGCAAGGATTTCTTCCAGCGTCCCGTCCTGGTCAGTCGGCCGTGGAGCTTCCAGCGAGGGGGCTTCGGGGCTTTCAGGCGTGCTGGCGACGTCGACCCCGGCGTCTCTTCCGTCGTCCATGGCCGTCGGTGGCAGATGCGTGCGAAAGCAAGCGCCAAGATTACAAACGGTCACGTCCAGCATATAAATCACGTGACTGGTCATGCCTCAAAATTATGCAGTGTCATCTACTCGAAGCCATTCTACGGGCAGAACCCCCCCCCGTCCGGCCAAACGTCACCTCATCGTGGAGCGGGCAGCCCACTCGCCGTCGCCCCAATTTCCGTGACCTCCGTGAGGGGATCTAGTTTCCCTTTGAATTCGGGCAAGAACGATGCATCCGTGTACGGACAGTGCACCGATGGAGAGTTCTTGTAAATCGGTGTATACGTGGCTGCACAAATATCAAATTCAGTGAATTCGTCATAGGAAACCTCCACTGCATTGCGGGGGTTGCGATCGCCTGCCGCAATTTGTTGGCGCGCCTGTTACGATATTACGCACATGAACATGGTATGCCTAGAAGCAAGACACACCTGCGCAACGATTCTAGGGTCGGGATTAAGATCCAGGAGACGTCTCGCAAACTTGGCAGCGGTGGCGTGGTTGCTGGCCCTTGCAAACACCTTAATGGCACTCCGCAAAGCTATCTGCATGTGCGGCGCTTGGAGTTGACAGTGCGTAAAGTATGCTGCAAGCTCCAGTTGTCGACGGACATTATCCGGCTCGTCTTGAGTGACGCGCCGTCGCTCCAGTTCAATGGAAACTCCGAGAAGATATTCACGTGCAGAAACAACGGTATCACGCCACTGCGTTTCCACCCAGTCAGCGTCACCAAAAGAAGTGAACACATCGGCGAACCTCCTTTGCTTCCTCATCCGATGACACCACCACCAAGAGTAACGTCCGTAGCACGGATTGGAACACACCCTGGGCTTCGGGGAGCCTGTTGCCTGAAACGAAACGGAAACCTTCCGAAAGCTCTGCTCGCACTGACGGCAGAGAACGCACAACAACGGGCAAGACTCGTCCAGGCGAAGTTTCTGACGGATTGCGCCGGATATGGACTTGAAGAGGAGGCAAGGATGCCAGGGGAGAGACGTAAGCGTGCGACGACCGGTAAACAAAGAGGAATAATTGCTTCAGGGACGCAAAGTTGACAACCCCGAATTGACGGTTCAGTAACTGGAGCACCAGTGAGCACAGCCCCACATCTTACTCGTTCAATGCAACTCACTTGCATGGCAGTGTGGAAAGACCCCGCAGCAACATGATCCGCAGCGAACGGTGAGTTGCGGACCCAGAGCTCGGTCTCACTCACGCCAGGGGTTGCACCTGCCTCCTCTTCCTCTTCCTCGCCAACGGCATCCTCGAATTCCTCTTCTGTGTGCACCTCACCGTCGGCATCCTCAGCATCAAGACCCCATCCGGTTCCATCAGCATCAACTTCAGGGACTTCTTCTTCCTTTGCCCAATCATCGAGTGCAGAAGAAGCAGCGGCAGAGGTGTCGAGCCCGTTAACGTAAGTTCCCCCATCTCCATCCAAGTTGCCGTTCGCAAGCGCACGGTCCCAAAAGCTCTCACCGATCGCAATTGATGGCCAATTGAAGTTCACGGTAGAAGTGACAACGGGTGGTGGCCTGAGTGTTGATTGGCTGAACGAAGGAACATCGTCGATATCCGCTTCGCTCAGACCAGCAGCCTCGAGGATTTCGGCGGCCTCATCGTCCAGGCCATTTGTTTTGGCGGTCAGGTAGGCAAGTGGGTCTGCGATTCAGGTCAGCATACAAGGCTCAGACACGGTGAGAGCAAACACATACGAAGACCCACGTCTCGCAGGACGGTGATTCTTCCTTGCACGTCCCCTGCGTACAGGGCGTTATGAAAGCGCGACATTGGATCTCCCCTTGCAGCTGCAATCTTTTGCATCTTTGACAGTTTTTCTGCACTGCCGGTAGCAAGATACAGAAACGACAGGCGATCAAAGTTTTTGGTCTGTTGATAAGCTTTTTCGACAATCTGTAGGAGAACGGGTCAGCTCAGTCGTGAAATACGGGCAGTGAGGCTGGAGCTACCTTATGATTCCCTTGCTTGAGTGCTTGCTGTGCCAGACGCTCCCAGCATTCGGGTCGGTCGATTGCTCTCGCGGTTTCTAATGCAACATCAAGGTTTCCACATTCGATAGCAAGGTCAAATCTCGTATTCTTGTCTTGGACAAAGTGCAATGCAATCTAAAATTACGTCGCAAGTGTTAGACAAGGGTGGCAGACAAAATACGTTCAGATACACCTCGGGAAACCCTTTTTGCTGCAGATATGCAATAATACTCTGCCCGATGAGGGTCGACGTCCGTATGATATGGAGCATCTCTTCGTAGTTGTTTTGGAGCAAGGCAAGCTTGAACCGATACTCTGCGGGATCAAATGTGATTGTCCGGGGGCGCGCTGAACGGTCCAGGCAGTGCGCCGTTTTACCCTTGATACGCGTGAGATAGACGGGATTATCAAGCGTGCAGATCACACCATTGTCGCTTCAATAGTCGGGCAATGGAAGAGGAATGAAGTTAGCATCAACGCGCATCGTCACAACTGCAACAGCGCAAGACATACCCTTGAGGAAGGCAGTATTTTATGTGGTTGAGAGTAGAATAGATGAAGACGCCCGCGTCATCCCATGCTCCAGATTTGATTCGGATGGTTTCATGGACCAAACTATTTTGAGAAAAGTTTTTATTGGCGATGGTAATGGCTACCACGGAGAGATTACGGCACGCGACAAAAAATACGAACCCAACACTCACTGTGCTTGCTCATCAAAGCCACGAGTTGCCCATCCGAATTCCATGCGACATATTTAACGGGTGGGCTGTTAAGCTCGGCAATAATTTTCTGCTGTTGAATGTCATAGAGGGCGACCGACGACGTGGAGCTCAGGATGAGACACGCCGTCCCGCCATAGAATATCTCGTTGGTTTGGATTGGCGCTTTGATCCCTTTTACAACGGAATTTGCCAGATCACGGATTTCGATGAGCTGAAGAGATGCTGAGTACGGTCGGTTGACTGTCATGACTTCATTTACCTGAGTGGTCTTATTCAGCGCCGCGAACCTGTTCCTAGCGACGAAGATCGCGCTGTGAGCTGGGCCGCGCTTACCATCCGTGGACGAGTCCTTGATCTCCCCATTGGTTTGCGTGGGTAGGGAAGACAGCTCAAACAGGCCGTTATCAGAAGAGATGGTCGTGATGACTGCTCGTTCGGCAGGGTTGTAGCTCAACGTCCGGGGAGGGACGTAAGGACTGCCGAATTTGCGGACGCTGAGAAGGCCAATATCTGATCCGGTGGCAAAATCGTAGGTTCGAACGTATTTATCGCGGATGTAAAACAATGAGTCGGCATGGACGGAAAAGGCGGGCCGTTCGCGCTCGAGCTTGAAGACGATGAGTCCGCTGTCATGACCTACATTGACAAACGTGTCGACAAAGGGATGGCGATGAGTGTATTGTGATCATACCCGCGGCAAACAAGTTGAGGTTGGGATGTGCGGCAAGGACCCAGAACCGGTCGTGTTCTCTCCTGAATGTCTGGATTGCA
>JBBPTA010000008.1:74489-100664 GCA_038093915.1 Boletellus aff. emodensis
ATGCGCTTTGCGAGATCCCAGACACGAACGGTCTTGTCTTCACCACAGGAAACGATGAGTTCATGCTTTGGATGGAAGAGCGCATTGGAGACGTTGTTGAAGTGCCCTCTGCAGGCGTCGACCTCCCAGGCCTTTGTCTCGCTCATCCTCCAAATCTTGATTGTACGATCATCCGCGGCGGAGACGATGAGGGGGAGGGTGGGATGGAAGGCGGCGAAATTGACGCCTCGGTCATGGCCCTCGAGGACATACTTTACGGTAGAAAACGTGTCGAACGTGTCAAGGTTGTTTGGACCGGCGGTGGGGGTGCTTTTGCGGAGTCCGGAAATGTCCCAGACGCGTACGGTCTGGTCCATGGATGTGGAGACGACGAGGTCGTCCTTTGGATGGAACTGGGCAGACATGACATAGTGAGAGTGGCCGGTGAGGATAGCGATGCAGTTGCGGGAGGTGCTGTTCCATATGCGAATGGTCTGGTCGTCGGATGCGGAGAGCTGGGGGAGGGGTGGATGAGTGGACAGGGGGAAAGGACACGGGGACTGACGATCCAAGGCATCTCGTGGTGAAACTGGACGGTGCGCACGTAGTCGAGGTGGCCATGCAAGGTGAAGAGACAGCGGCGGTTCTGGGGACGGAGGTCTAGAGGACATGAGAGTCGACTGGGAAGCAATCAATGGCACTGACCCCAGACTTTGATCTTGTAATCGTCTCCGCCGGTGACCAGGAGTGCTCTGCTGGGGTGGATGGCGACGCCGCGGACAGGGCCTGTGGGAGGGGGTGAGCACGCGGTGGGCGGCGCGGCTGGCGAGTACCTTCGTGTTCCTCGAATCTGTCGACGAGGACGCCCATGCGGTAGTTCCATAGCTGCACGCTGCCGTTGTGGAGGGCGGCGGCGAGGAGGGGCTGTGTGGGGTGGAAGGCGAGTCCTTGGGGGGGATGAGCGGGGCGGGGGCGGGGGCGGGACAGACGGACCTTTGACGCGGTTGCTCTTGGACTCGAACTTGGTGAGCATGACCGACATGGTGGGCGAGAGCGTCGTGCGAAGGCCGGAGTTGGAAAACAGCCTCTGCCATGGGCGTGCTCGGGATCACGCCCTTTCTCCAGAAAGCCTGGTGCGTCCGTTCCGCCCTCGTCCTCCTCGTACGACCACGCCCACAAAGCCCCCACGTCTTCACCAGACTCCCCGACCGCCTCAGATCCCTGCGCGGAAAGACCGTCGTCATGTGCGTGCCCCCTCTCCCTCTCGCACCCCCACTCAGTCGCCTCCCAGCGATGGCACCCTCATCACCCAGCGCCTCCATTTTGCGCCCATGCCGCACCCCCACAGGCATATCATCGGCTGGCACCGTATCCTCACAGAACTGAGGGACTCTGACGTGCGTGCCATTTGCGTCTTCGATGGGACACAGCGCACCGCAGCTAAAGCCCGCGAGGTCAGCGTGTTTCGTTTCTCTGTCCTCGGTCTCGCCCACTCCAGTCATCCTCAGGTCGAGCGACGCAGGGAGTCGCGAAAAATAGACGCCGTTCGTGGTTCCATCGAGAGAACTAGATTCCATAGACTTCACAGGCTGATGCGCCTTCTTCCTTATTACCGTTCCTTGCCTAGCACCGATCGCCAACGCGTCCATGATGCCCTCAGCGGTATCCGATCAGCTCACAGATCGCTTGATGCACATGTTCCAGGGTCGTCCCTTGCCCCGTCCACAACCCCTCCACCCCATCCTCCGTCTTGCTCCGCTACGTCCCAAGCTGATCACCCTGTCCCGCCACCACAACATCCTCGCCCCTTCCCACACTGCCCCAATGACACACGCAGCTTGCACGACGTCTTCGACTCTGTGGTTCCGTCACTCTCGACATCTAGATCCGAACCACATTACATGACACCATCGGTAGATCCAGGTGATCCAGGTGACACGCTCACAGACGATGAATTCGGCTCTTGTGACCTCCTTAATGTCCCTTATGATGATACATTCCAAACCCTTCCTGCCCACTGGAACCCCGCGGTGCTGCACACTCCCTCGGCTTCATGCCCGCCTCCCGGCTTTATCGACTCCCTTCAATCCGAGCTCTCCACATTATACTCCGAATACACTCAATACACCACGCAGCTAACGTCCATTCCTTCAACATTCGAGGGACCTCGGATCCCAGAAGGTCTCCACAGTCACCCTGCACCGACAGACGTCCCCAACACGCTCGACGCACGGATCGAATACGCCATGTCCAAGCAGCAGCTTCAGATGATGCTCGACGAAGGCCACGTTTGGAACCTCCTCTCCGTGCCCGAGTCCGACGTTCCCTCGCTCGAAACCGATTCCGCACTCGTCACGCTTGCCGAGCGAAGCATGCACATCTCTCGATCGTACCAGCGTCGGAGTAGCCCTCCCACGACACAGACCTACGAAGAATGCAAAGAGCTCTCGCGTGCGATGGGCGTTCCTTGCATCGACTCCTCGGGCCCGTTCGAAGCGGAAGCGCTCGCGTGTGCCCTCGTTATCCACGGTCACGCGGATTACGTCGTCAGCGAAGACACGGACGTGCTCGTATACGAGGCCCCCATGCTGCGTGGCATCACCGCGCGGGAATCCCCTATCGTCGTCGTCCACGGCGAGGCCATCCGCACGACCCTCCACCTCGACCGCGCGAGCTACGTCGACTTTGCGCTCCTGCTCGGCACCGACTTTTCGCAGCGGATAAAGAACGTCGGACCGAACCGCGCACTCAAGTTTATTCGCGAACACGGGTCCATCGAACGCGTCGTCCAACAGGAGAGTAGGTATCCCCCGCGCGTGTCCGTCGCGGATTACCTCGCGCAGGTCTCCGTGGCCCGCCTTGTGTTCCAGAACCTGCCGCCGCTCCCCGACGTCGGGTTCCTTTATCATCAGACCAAGGACGATCCGAATGCCGTCTTGGAAATCATACAAAAGCATGGGCTACACCGGACGCTGCTTGGCGCGTGGGACACCCAATCTGCCTTGGCAGGGAACTACTTTGGCGACGATCCCTCCGTGTGGTGATGGTGTTGATTGCGGGTCGTCTTCCGTGGAGTACCCTTTGCAAAGACCTGGAGAGGTACCAACATGACGCCCCCCAGAAGGAGCAAGCTTGTCATCTTGGTGGGGGGACCATGAAGAAAATCCAATTCTGACCCCAATCGCACATGTTCGCTTCCAAGGCTCGAAGCAAGTGTGAACTGGACAGTGTTGGAGATATTTTATATAGCCATAACTTAGTTGTGGAATGAGGGTTTCCAAAGGCACTCTGTCTGCAATGAGGTGTGCAATACATAAAAAGGTTAATTACAAACACGGTGCAAAGATTTAGAGCACTCTTCTACAGGACATGCCAACTAGTCGAGACAGATGAAGTAGTCTTTACACCTCTTGATGAACATCTATCCATAAATACACGACCGTATGCATACATGATGATGGCAAGGACATCAACGTGACAGGCATTGTGTGATCAAAATATCGCAAGCAAAGTGAGGGGAAAAGGAAAAATAAATCGTACCGATCATCAATCCGAGCAGTTACCGCCCGAACGATCGGAGTATCAAGACATCTTCAGGTTCAAACAGCAGTGATTGTCTTCATACTTCGTTCCTTAGCATCAGACTAAAACAAGGTTCACAAAACGGCTTCTCTTTCCGCAGGAAGAAAGAAGGGTCCTCGAAGGGTTTCTTGCAGCCCTGCCCATTCTCACGTCAGTTCACGCTTACGAGGAAACAGGGGGGGACCCACCTCGCACACAAAACACCCCCAGCACCATTTGGCACCCAACGCTTCTACAGCTCTAACGCCGTCCCTGATGCTCTTTTTGCACCCTTTGCATTTTGGCATCCGGAGTCGCACGTGGCAGGCCTCGCAGTACGGGTGTCCCTTGTACACCGTGAAGCCGACATCATCATCCACAAACTCGCCGTCTCCCGCGAGGTTCAGCTCGCCGGTGCGTGCAACGGACGACGGCAGTGGGCCCGTCGGCGCAAGAAACGGGTCGCCGCACTCGGCACAGAAAAAGTGTTGTTCATGGTAAGTGCGTTTGCCAAGCGCGGGATCGTCGAGCGTGATGAACCGTTCGTCAATGATAGCCGTCTTGCAATGGAAGCAGCGGGGAGCGAAGGCCTGTTGGTGTCATATACGGCTGGATGATCGGCCATCGTCACAATGCAAAAACACGACAGACCTCGTGATAGTCCAAATGACAGTACGGTCTCCCGTCACGTTCATAACTACTCACATGCTCCAAGAGTTCGTTGCAAATATTGCATCTGAAGCAGTTAGGGTGCCACCGTTGGCCCATGGCACTTACAATGCGACCAATGATGGGGCCATTGCACCCTCCACACGAGAGGCCGTTGGTGCGCATGAGGCGTGAGGCGGCAGGAGGGGAAGGCAGACCACGTTTGAACCCAGGTCCACGACCATGCGCGGAATGCGAGGGAGACGACTCTTGAATCTGGGTATGGCGAGATCCAAAGTTGCCAGGCGAGGGTCCCATTCTCTGTTGCTGAACCAAATCTGAAGCTGAGGTTTTTGGAGGCGAGAAAGCAATGGAAGGAGGGTCAACAGGAGACATCGAAGTCACGGGTGTTCCACGTTCCACTACGGGAGCTTCGGAAACTGAAATGACAGGCGCAGAGACCGGAATACCGGGAGCGCTTCCAGATCCAGAAACAACAATACTGGGACCAAACACGTCGTTGTCAACAACACCATCGTCATCATTGTGATTTCCATCGGGGAGCGAAATCCTTGGTACAGCCGTCCGCTGGGAGAGTGTCGGTGATTGGACCAGAGGCTGAGTTTGGATTCGTGCGAGCGGCTTCCCCCTTCTTTCTGGGGACCGTGACGGTGGTCGGGATGCTATGCCACTGCCGCCTGCGTTGCCAGCTCGTGATACAACATCCTGGCCGGGCGTCCATTGTCGCTTCGGCGGTGTATCGTTCGCCATTTCGATCACTGGCACACGAGGGAGGTCATGACGGATGGGTGAAGGCGATCGGCGCAAGGAAGGCGGAGGCGCATCATCCAGATTAATGTCGGTGTCTCTCGCAGGTTGTTTTTGAAGTTGGCGTTCGCTTAGCTGCTGCGACCGAGGTTGGGGCTGCTGCTGAGATGACTGCTGTGCAGAAGACTTCCGATCAAACGTGGCGCTGGGGTTCGGAGATGATGGAAAGGGACGTGCTGGGTGTGTCGGGCTGGTTGGCAACGATGGTGGAGAGCCGTCTGACTGGCTCCATGCTGCTCGACGAAAGGGGCAGGGATGAGATATTGTGAGTGCTTTGGTTGCCAAAACTCACCCGGGGCATCCGTCGTACCAAATAAAGGCCGAGGGGCGTTTCCTGGTGCGCGTGGCAGAGGAGGGACGCTTGTGGGCCACCCCTGTTGTTCGGGTGGACCAGGGACGCCACGGGTAAGGGTCTGAGGGGGGGTCATGGTCGATGATGTCTGCTGGGCTTGCCTTTCTCGCTCGCACTCCTCTGCCAGACTTATGGATGCGAAGCGTAGGGTGAGAGACTGTGGCTCTGCCACGGGTGAACTGAGCGGGCTGCGATCCGGGAACGGGGTGAACGGAGTGGATGCTGCTCGTGGACTACGAGGGAGGCCGGTGCTTTTGGGTTGACTGTGAGGGGCGGGGTTTGAGCCGGGGGCGGGAGGCTGAGGAAGTGTCACAGAGCGCACGGCGCGTGGCCGGGTTGTCTGACCATGTTGAGCGTCGATATTCGCATTTTGACTGTCATCTCTGTTTGCGATTGCTATTCTGGAGCGGGAGGGTAAATCTCTGATTCCGTACTGAGGACTCGGGGTATGACGGTTCTTCGGAAATACGATTTCGTGCTCGTCGCCTTCCACCTGGGTGGGATCAGCAAACGTCATGGGCTCGTAGGCATCCCGGTCAGAAAGAGAGGAGACATCTGAAGGAGAGGACAAGTCATGATCGTCCTCGGTGGAAGCAGGGACACGTTGATGGAGGGAAGGAACGCGGGGTGGTTCGACGGGTGAGGAAGGGAGGGGCCGACGCGGGGGAGAAGACTGAGGGTGCTGGGGAGGGATTGCACGCTCGGGGCTCTCTTCGCGGCGGGGGGGGATGGTGGGGGGGATGCCAGAGACGGTGCTTCTACGCTCGATTACGTTGTTTCCGAAGGGTGCGGAGGAGGCAGTGGGGGCATTCCGAGCAAGGATGGAGTGCGGTGTCTCGTGGGGGTCGGGGGGAGGTGCACGAGGCCACGTTGGAGGGGGCGTTGAGAAGGGGGGAGCGGGGACGGGGGGATAGTGGATTGCGTCTGGGAGGGGCGTGGTGCGACGGGAGAAGGAGCCAGGAATGCGGAGATCGCGATCGGAGTGGGCGTTGAGGGAGGACTTGACTGGGCTGGAGGGTCTGGCGGTGAGATCGATGCTGGCGTGCTTGGTGGGAGGGGAGAGGACGGGGGTGGGGAGGGGACGTCGGGGGTGAGCGACGGTCGGGGACGTGGCGGAGGAGGCGAGGATGGCGGGGCGGGATGGGGCGGGGGCCTGCACGATGAGGGGATGGTGGCGGGGAGGGGGCGGCATGGACTCGGGGCGGGCGCGCGGGGTGGGGAGGGGGCGGCGAGACGGGCCGGGGAGGGGGGCGGGCGCGTGCACGGGGCGGGGCGGGAGCGGCGCATGGCCGAGGAGGGGCGGGACCGTGTAGGGGAGGCCGGCCGGGGCGGGGGCGGCGCGCATGGACGGACGGGCAGACGACCGCCAGTCGAACGCCATCGTTGCGGCTCGTTGAGAGGGACACGATCACCGCCATGTATTCATCACGTGCTATACAAACATACACAAACACCCCTATCCTGCCCGCCAGTATGTCCCGCCCGGAAACGCATACTCGCCGATGCTGTGTGCGTGCATCTCCGTGCTGGCGTCGTGTCCGGTCAGCGCACACCACCCGCGTGCAAGCACTCACCTGTATCCCTCCCCTGCATCCTCCGGGACAACGTACCGCCCCGCCTCGTTGATCCTACACGCGTACACAAAGTGCTCGTGCAGGTGCTGCGCATACTCGACCACGTTCCGCTCCATCGTCCCAGAGACCGCGATGTAGTCGATCAGGCTGCAATACGCCGGTTCCCTCAGCCATCCGTCATCCGTCCCCGTCCAGCACCCACCTCAGGTGTATGACGTGCTCGCAGAGCCCGACACCCCCCGCGTGCGGACACACCAACACGCCGAACCTGCTCCAGCCTCAGCACCATCCGATCCAAGTCGTCCCGCCCCACTCACTTGGCCGCCATCAAAAGCACGCTCAGCACCTCACTCACCCCACCCAGCCTGCACGCATCAATCTGCGCGACGTCCACCGCGTCTGCCTGAAATAGCTGCTTGAACGTCATCCTGTTGTGTGCGTGCTCCCCCGTTGCAACCCCAATTCCGTACGGTGCGAGTGCCCGTCTGATCGCCGCATGTCCAAAGATATCGTCCGGCGCCGTCGGCTCTTCAATGAACCTACACGTAACGTCAGCGTCAGCGTCCGTCACCGATCACCCCCCACATTCCCAGCACTCACCATGGCCGGATCTCCTCGAGCGCCTTCACATATTCGACCGCTTCCTCGACGTCCCAGACCTGGTTCGCATCAATCATCAACACTGCTCCCGTCGGGCCCGCATTTTTCCCCTTCAACTCCGGGCTGTCCGGATCGCAAAGCGGCCTGTCTGTCCGCCCGTTACGATACACTTGTCGCATTCCCAATCGTCACCTACCAGCGGGATAATTCCCCGGGTCATCGATGATGCTCCTAATCATTCTTCCCCGCCGCAAATCGTCCTCGAGCGACGCACCGACCTTCATCTTGAAGTGTGTCCACCCCGCCCGCACAGCCTCCTTCATAAGTTGGGCAACTTTGTCGTCCGGATAGCCTGATAACCCGGGCCGGTTGATGACCGACCACACTCGTCAGCCCAACGTCGACACAGCAATCAATCTCAATCCCACCGAGCCATCCTGCAGACGTGATGTAAGCCGGATATCTGATCAGCGCGCATGTCATCACATGGAGGCCGCCGTCGAGCAGCCAATCCACACACCCAACCTTTCTCACGTACGCTTCTCGCTCCCGCTTCCCTCCTTCCTTGGCTTTGAGCATCGCCAGCGCCTCCTCGCGTGTGAGCACATCAGTGATGTACCGAAACGTCGTCGCGTCCACGAGTTCCTCCTAGCGCCCAAAGGCAAAATTCAGCTTGTGTTCCGTCCGTTCGTGTCAGAAACATGTGTCGGCGCACCGGGGTCATGTCCACGATGAGCTTCCAGAGTGGCTTCTTGCGCGACTTGGCAAACATGTCCCACACCGCATTATTGACCGCCGCAAGAGCGAGATGGACGACACCCTTTTCCGGGCCAATCCTTGGCGACGTGAAGATCAACGTTGAGTGGTTACCCTCATGGCTGCGGCCGATGCTCACCAGCGCAGTTGAGGGTCACCCGACATCCAGTCCCATGCTTGACCCATGTTTGCAAAAAACGCCTCGGGATCGCGACCTACCAAGCGCTGGGCGAGCGCCTGGATAGCATGGCAAACCTATGCACGCATAGCATTGTTCACCGTTTGTCACGAGGAACAGAAGGGGGGCATGGAGTCGCAGGAACGAGTGACTTGCTGCTCTCGGGTTCGCATTGCCCAGGCAAGAAGACACGCCACTTGCACACCGTCGCCGCAGCGCTTTGGTGTAGCGACAGGCGACCACGCGCGCTATCCCCGTCCGACGCAGGATGACTCACGATGTCTGTTCCCCGACCGATGGTGAACGTCATTCCGTGGCCCACCAAACCGTAATCGGTGTACAGTTTGACATATGCCGCAGAGTAATCGCAATCTGTGTGCCTGTGACAGTATCAAGAGTTTGGTCGAACATGGGGTACTCTCATGACTTGCATCGCGTCGGTCCCATCGCCCGTGAGAGATGTTGGGAAACGGATGTCTAGGACCGCGAACGCGTTGGACAAGGGATCTGTACAAGAACGACACCCACCGTGCGTTTCAAAGTGTGTGATCTGTCTGGACATTGAAGATGTGGAGGAGTGTCGACCGGCTACGTAACTCGTGACATGTGCCGCTAACATATTACATAATAAGCTACCGAGTCCGAGGTTCGCGATCGACTTCCCCGCCAGTCAGACTCCCGAGCGCCACGGCGATCGTGTCTGTGCCTGTCTGTCGGGATGGGCTGGAATTTGCCTCTGCACGGATGGGGATCGTCCACAAACGCCGTGGGGTCTCCCCGCTGGTCGCTTCCTTCCGCTCTCGGTCGAACTCTTGGCTTCTCTATCTCCATCCGCGTCGGTTTCCACCGCCCAGCGCCCTCCGTCCGCAAACGATGTCTCGTGTCTGCCGTCGCGTGTAGTTTCATACCACCAGCGGCTCACGAACACGTCCGACCCCCTGTCTACACGTGGTCCCCTCGCCGAGTGTGCACCGATGGGGATTCATTCACGAACGCCGTGGGGCCTCCCGCATTATCCACGGTTTCCCAAACTATCTCTGTCCGGCCTCCGTGTTACGACTATCGTATCTCGTCCGCCGTTTTCTACGACCCACAGACGATGCTGCTACTATTCTCTTCACATCGACCGCTAGCACGTTTTATAAAAAATCCGAGCGGATTCTGCCTACGGTGGCTCGCCTGGCCCTCGTTTGGACAGATGGGACTGGAACACCGCCTCGATTGGTCACAAGTCACCCCTCGACGATTTTGCGGGTTATCTGGCCCGGCAGCCGTGGTCCCGACTGCCGACCGCCAGCTGTCCTATATCACGCCATTGCCCATAAACATATCCAGCTTCCCGTACACAGGGGCCCCCTGGGCCTGAGCCTGACCCCTAGTTTGCCTGGATGGGGATCGTGTGCACTTTACTACGAACGAACCCATGGAGCCTCTTCGTCGGTCCCTATGATGATTTGGCTCGTCATCTAGGCGACCGATTAGACATTTCAAGGTTTCGGTTTCTCCTATCTGCCGACGTCGCACCCCACCTATCTCCTCACGTTAGTCTCCATCGGCCACCCAAGTCCGACTACACACCTCCGGAAATTCACGGTTGACCCTGGTTTGCATGGGGATGACAGCGTTCGTTCAGGAACCCCGAGGAACTTTCAGATAGTCCCCACTCTCTACTCGCTCAAACACTTTGTGCATTGGATCGTGCCAGCGTTCGGACTCGGTCGTCTGCGTCATTACACAGCCACCGCTAGGCACTGCGATCGGCCTTGAGCTTAAAGACCAGGATTACCATATATAGCATGTCAATGCACAAGTGCCGGCGGGCGGGTGCCGCGCATATCCCTCGTCATGTTCTGCCCTTGCGCCTTACGAGGTACTTTGAACGCTTGCGTTCACAGATACACAAAACTGGCATTCGGAACTCGGGAGATACCAGTCAACGGAAGAACAGTGTCGCCGAGCGCTACATGTACATACTCCATGGGGTACGCTCAAATGATTGTGCGTGCGACGCGTTTTCATTCCCGAGCTATCCTACTTGCTGCTTTCAGCCTGTCGTGCGGTGCCAACGGTTCCGTTCATGTACGTGCACACCCTGTGTTCCTTTCGGCTGCCCCGCGCCGGAAAAGCCGTAAAGTCCAACAGGTACACCTCCATGCAGGTATCTACAGCTTGCAGTAGACGCGACGAACGTTTACACTGAACACGGCATCCTCAAACATGGCAAGGCGACATTGCGTGTGTTCTAGCGCCTGAAGTTTAAGGCTCCTACGCGATGTCAATTGAGGGTTGGTCGTCGTTCTCGCTTGCGATTAGATTAGATTACCGTTCCCCTATGTTGCCCACGTCTCCACACCGCTAGCCGTAGTTTTGCTATGGACAAAGAAGTACCTTGAGGTGGGACCGGGCACGTGCTCCTTCCCTGCAACACGTTGTCCCCATGCGTTGTTGCGAATCAAACTACGGACAACCCACCCCAAAGTCAGGGTATCCACCAAGCTTGCAGGGAAAAAAATACAATGCCAACATGAGATGTTATTGAGTCATGGGACGGCACAGAAGTAACAGGTGGGACGACAGCAAGCAGAGCCAAGCCGAACAAGCATGCGCAGCACACGAGCAAACAGGCGCAAAACCCGGGAACGACCATCGTGGACCAAACGGAGAAGTAGCGTGAGAGGCCATCAAAGCATGAAGGGGAAAAGAAAGAAAAGAAAGAGAATCAGCATGAGCAGATATCACCGTCCAAAACCTGCGTTTCGTCTCGGCCATCACATTCTTCCCCGCCACCAACAGGACCACGTGACAGTTTCACGAGCCACAACCTAGCCCGCAAACATACTCCATGCCTTGCTCGTGTGCGCTCAGTTCACGTCGTCCAGCTTTTCCTGGGCGCCCGCTGCAGCCTGCTCGCCCTCGACGTCAAAGTTCTCGACGAGATCCGGAACGTCGTCGTCATCGTCCTCGGCGGCCCCTGCTGTTGGCCTCTGCTGCCCTTGTTGAATTGCTTGGTAAGACTCTGCGAGCTTACGCAGTGATGCAAGGGAGTCAGGGCCGAGTTGGTTGAGAATACCAGGGACGAGCTCCGTGAGCTCCTTGACGTGTCCAGCCCCGTAGATCGCAAAAGTGTTGGCAGACACCGCGGCGTGAACTGTTCAGAAATAGCAACACAAAATGAATACCCCAGATCTCGTCCGACGAAACAAGCAAGACGCAATCATCGGCGATGTGCACAGGACATGAACTCGAGATGCGATGGAGAGAAACGTGCCTTTTGGGGCGGTGAAATGTAGTACGTTTCCGTCCTCTCTGAACATGTTGACTTCCTCTACTCCGGGAATAGGCTGTACGTTGAGTTTTTTCAGGGCCGCCTGCAGTTTCTTATCGTCCTGGGCCGCAGAGGGTTTGGTTTTTCGGACGACCTTCCGACGCATGGTGCCCTTTCCACCTGGTGCATGTCAGAAGGGATGTTGGGGGAGGATGTAGAGACGAAGCGATGGTCCACCGCAGGCATGGCTGACTAGAAATCGCTCACCAAGCCGGTTGGCCGCAGCCTGAGCCTGCAGTTTGGCCAATTTTGCTGGATCCATGAGGGGGGTCGTTGACGATCGGGGATACCTGCGTAGGAGGTGTGTTTGGTGTACGGTGGAAACTCACAAACAAGGTTTACACACAAACTTGCGCACACAAACCACCCGGCCACTGGCACAGGCAGATAAGATAATCGCTCGCGATAGCGACCATGTCCTCCATTCGATTCCACATCCGTCCCGCTACCGTCGACGACGTCGTGCGTATCGACGCCATTTCAGCGTCCATCGCTAACCAGGCCATTCAAGGACACACTGTTGCAACTCGTCCGCGACCTCGTATCCCTCCCCGTTGCACCGCACGATCAGCGTTGACACTTGTATAGGCTACATATGAGAAGGAGCCAGAGTCCGCAAAAGCCACCCGAGAGCTGGTGTGTGCTCCTGTCTGCCATGATCGCGATAAGCACCTGCCTATCCTCTGCAGTTCAAAGAAAACATATTCGAAAAGGGCTACGCACACGCCCTCCTCGCGTTCCAAGGCACTCTGGAGGATCCGGGGGTGCCCTTGGGCATGGCCCTCTACTTTTTCAATTTTTCCACCTGGACGGGAAGGCCAGGATTGTATGTACGTCTACGTAAACAGGTATCATGTCCGTGCTCGACGCGGGCGCCCAATGCAGCTCGAGGACTTGTTTGTGAAACCAGAGTTCAGGAACATGGGAATTGGCAAAGCCCTGTTTGCCGAACTCGGCAAGGTGGCGCAGGCAAAGGTAGATTGCTTGTTCTCTCGTTTTCGGTGGGCCAACAAACCCTTTCTTTGGCAGAATTGCGGGCGCCTTGATTGGTCCGTCCTCACGGTGGGTGCTCATTGCGGGAGTGACTGCACGCGAAAATTCACGCGGGAAATGGCAGTGGAACGAGCCGTCCATGGCCTTTTACGAAAAAGTTTTGTCGGCTAAGCGGATGGATGGCTGGATGGGCATGCGGCTGACGGACGAGGGGATCCGGGGGCTGACAAAATTTTCCCTGGTCGCCAACTGAGCAATACACCACAGGAGTGGAGTTCATGTTGATGCAACTGCAGGGAGGATATGCATTCACATAGGGTTCAGACCGTTTTGGTGTGGCAGTGCCAACCTGTGCTGCGTGGTACCGCATCCGAGACGGACCAAACAGGAAACCAATACATGTTATACTCCATCGTAGCTTGCGCCACCGGCCTACATCATGCGGGCACGTCAGCAAGGGAGTGCACGCACGCCGCACTACGTACCTTGCGCAGCCTAGATACGATGGTTTCCTCTTTCAAGTCGTCCCTTTCACGCGCAGCCACCTCGATTGAGTAAACACGCAGCACCTCCTTGATGTTTGCTGTGTGAACGGAAATCTAAAATGTGCGGAAGAACAAAGGTGAGTTGTGTCGACATCACGGCTGGGGTAAAGTGGGTGTGTGATTTTTTTCCGAAAACATCAAACAAAAGGACAGGGTGCGAGCGGCGCGGACCGACGCATGTGTGGTGTTGCACGTAAAACGGAGGACCGGGGCGACCGACCTTGGCTTTCCGCATCACCTTGCAGCCAGATCCGATCCAGACGACGAGAACAAACTTTTCGCGCTGGGATTCTTTGTCATTGGAGTACGTGACGCGCGCGTAGCCGTACGAGGCCTTGGAGTCATCGAGAGCATCTCGGAGCTCCGAGAGGCCTCCCGTGCCGGTCTTTGTGACCACGAGCCTGTCTGAACGATCGGACTGGGGCGCACAAGGAGGGCGCGTGTCAGGCCAAGCCATAACAAGCGAAAAGAGGCTGACCTGATAGTCCAAAAGCAACCAGTTGGTGTCGCGTTTGTCAGAACGCACGTCCAAGTAGGCTGCACGGTCGACTTAGCCATGATCAACGAGTCGGCCGCGAGGACTGACCTTGGGTGATATCTTGGTCGGACACGTCTGCCATGTCGAACGGGCCTGAGTCTCTGGCCGACGCACACTCGAACAACGCGCTGCCGTAGTCGGGGAATGCCGGGGGCCGTCGCCGTCGCGGAGTGCAAACGACCCACTCGACGGTAGCCATGTCGCTGCGAATCCGAGCCGTCCTCTCCGTCGCCGGTCGTCGTCCCTACTCGCAGCGCATCCAGCCCCGCGACTGGCGACTGGCCGGACACGTTCCCCCCACCTCGCTCCTCTTTGACAACGACACGCCCTCGCTCGACCTCAGCGAGGACGAGCCGCCGCCACCTCCCAAAAAACGCCCCATCGCGGCTCCGACCCCTGAGCAGTGGCGACGGCATCGCGAGGTCATCAAGGAGATGTTCCCGGACGGCTGGAACCCCACGCGTAAGCTGTCGCGCGATGCCATGGACGGACTTCGTTCTCTGCACGCGTTCGACAGGGACACATTCTCGTGTGCGGTGCTCGCAGACAAGTTCAAGGTCAGCCCGGAAGCTGTCCGCCGGATATTGCGGAGCAAGTGGGAGCCATCGAGAGAGAAGCGGGCCCAGCTGGCAGAGAGGGAAAGAAGGGGCAAGGAAGATTGGATTGTGACGAAAAGACAAGAGGAGAAGGACAGGGCTGCCCAGATCCTCGCCGGGGCTCGGCAGGACGACAGCCCACGTTCGCGCCGGACGTCGTCCCGGTCCAACCCCAAACGCAAGTCCTCCAAATGACGTCCCGTCTGCTCCCACTTGCATGGCGACGTAGTAGCTCTTCTTCCCCGGAATCCGTTATGTCCAATTGGATCGAGTGACGTGTCCTCTTACACGTCATTTCCACTTGTCAAACTTGCCCCGGAGCACAACCAATGTGA
This sequence comes from Boletellus aff. emodensis, assembly GCA_038093915.1. Lineage (NCBI taxonomy): Eukaryota > Fungi > Basidiomycota > Agaricomycetes > Boletales > Boletaceae > Boletellus > Boletellus aff. emodensis. The sequence goes on from JBBPTA010000008.1 coordinate 89,298, forward strand.
TCTCATCTGTTACAGATGTGCATCTATCTATGCTACCGTCAAGGCGGCCCGAAAGTTTACTCCAATTCCACACTCGGTATATAATAGCTCCAGGGAGCACGACTGAGTCGAGTACTGTAAAAGCGTGATATGTATGTACGTGTCGTCGAGTGTACGCACGGTCCCGAGTTAAAAAATACTGGAAATAACTCAAAAAAGATTAAACATAACATAAAGCGACGGTAGAATATTGAGCCGCAGGTGCGCGTGTCGCGTGTCAGATGACGGGAGATGGTCCGATTTGTTGCACAAATTGATCAGAGATACGTCCAGCTTGACCTATAGGACAGCGTGGACCTTGTCATAAGCGAGGTAATAAGTATCTTTGTCAGGTCGGCACAAGAGGATATCATTCCAGTTGGGTCGTGGCAGGTGGTCGAGGCGTGCACCCCGCGAGTCTACAATCGAATACCGGAATCGCAGGAGCATCATCGAAGTGATGAGCTTGAGCTCCATTCTCGCCAAGCGTTGACCTAGACAGATCGTCTTGCCTGCAAACATCAGGTGTGAACTCCACGGCCAGCGACGTAATCATGTGCGCACTCACCACCACCCCACCCCACGTAGCCGAACGGCGCCTTCGCTTCTTTGCGGCTCGGGTCAAATGTCCACGGATCGGGGTAAAGTTCCGGATTGAGGTGAACGTCCGAGAATGGATAGACTACGTATGCCCCTGAAGGGATCGTTTTGGAGTCGATGGTTGTGTCAGGTCCGAGGTTGCGACGCATGGCAGTGTGTGGCTGCGCAATTCGAAGCGTCTCGTGGATGAGGGCATCTAGAACAGGTGTTTCCGACTCCCAGGCTTCCAACGGGATCGATCCCAGCTGTGACGCGAGCGGGGCGTTGCCTGCCGCGTCCTGACCGTACGTCGACAGAAGCTCCTCGATTTCACGCCTGGCCTTGTCCTTCCACTCCAAGTTGTTGCCAAGAAAGGTTATGAGCCATGAAGCCGTCGTACCAGTCGCTCTGGCTCCCGCAACTAGCAGACCCATTATGAACTGGAGGCAAGTCAGCATCGCACTAGAAAGCGAGCAACCGACCACTCACTCCTACAATCACTAGCCGCTCGTCCTGTGCGTCAATGAGCATCTGTAGCGTGTCGTTCTCCAGCTTGCCACTCTTCACACGCACGTCAATGGCGCATGAGACGATGTCGTATACCTCTTTGGTCGCGAGTAGCTTCTTGAGCATACTAGGCCCAGGCAGCCAAGGAAGTAGAACAGTCGTCGGGGTGGTTCCGCTGTCCAATATATCATACAAATTCTTGAGCCGCGCAACCAGTGCAGGGTCGTCTGCAATTTCCTGACAAGTGATACTGCGAACAGTGGTTTGAAAAACGAGCTGTCATGAACAAATAAGCATATGCTAGAGACGTGACGGGTCATCCGAAAACATACTTCGTATATTTTCTCAAAGGGATCAAACGTTCCGCTTGCTCCCCAAGTGTTCATAATTCGATGACAGTCGTCCAAAATGGGTATAGTAACTGCGTCGGAAGATGAGCGACATACACGACTCAAGGTCAACCGCGCGCACGTTGTCTAATACGGTCATCTTTCTGTGCGGAAGCAAGACGTTTGTGGATGAGTGCTATTCGGCGAGTTTGAAGATCGGAAGTGACACCCTTGACCATCGGGATCTAAGAGCGGTCACATTATGGCCGATGGGATGGACCAGAGAAGGCGATACATACTGCACCAGACAAAACCTTGAAACCTTCTGTGAGATCGAAAGCCCTGTTGGCGAAGAATGCATTTCGTGCAGACTCCCCGGATACGACGATGACGGTCTCCTGGGATGACGTGAGTGACCCACGTTGCAGTCCGAGAGGCGGGGCACGAACGCGCAGCATGTTAAATTGGAATAACTTCTCGCCGGTCTTGCGGAAACCGTCATTGAGGAAGTCGAAACGCCGTCGAAAGAACGGGGCGATGGCGAGGAGGTGGGAACCGGGTAAATAAACAGGGGTTTGCGTAGGGAGGTCGTCCTTGGATGAACCATGGCCGACCACAAGGAGAACGAAAAGAATAAGGAGAGCCAAGACCACTTGGACCTTGAGACTCGAGACCAGAAATGCGTCGGCGGCTGATTGCAAGCCGACTGTATACATGGTTCAGAGTGTGGGAAGCCTTTTTGATAAGAGAGGGAATGCGGCGAGGGATAGAAAGCGATTGACGTCCCCTCTTTTAAGGAACTCAGTGAAGCACGTACACGTTCAAGAGACCTGTGGATATGACATTAGCATGCTTTCAGTCAAAAGAGGTGCCTGCCAGCGCACCGCTTGCGGACAGCTGGATGAAATCTAAATCTAGCCAAGATCTATGGCGATCAAGTCGGTTCCGTGAACTTGGGAAGCCATTAAATAATTCGTCATGAAATCCACGTGCATCGGGAGCCGTGAGCCAGCAGCATGCACCGGTCAATGCGGCGGGGAGGGATGCTGTCCGTTAGGTAGTCCCCGTCTGCAGTGAGTCATGAGCGTCCGGTGGCCAGGTTGAACAGGACAGTTCCAACCCTGACGCGCAGTACGGCCAAAGTACCTAAAGGCGAAGGTTAGTGCCTCGAGGTATTCGTGCGGCGGTAGCTTTGCGCCAAGGGACTGAATTCATTCGTTATAGGACTTGCCGTCGGATACCCATCGTCCCAGCACTAAGCCCGCTCGCGCGTGCAGGCCCGTTGAAAAGAAGAATATGCCCAAAAGAGCATCGTCATATGGACGGTCCCGAGTGCGGCCAGGAATTCCACAGCCGAATTTCTCATGATCATCGATGTTCATACAGTCGGGCAACGTGTACACTTTCTCCGTGTATCGCTGGCCGGCGAATGGCCCGATAAAGATTCCGCATTTGCACACCCCCGAACATGCACTCGCACCGAACGGCGTGGGAAACGCGGCGACTTGCTCACGCGTCACAGACGCCGCCCAATGCAGAGTGCCAGTGATCGAGCAGCGTCAGAACACAGGCCCAATGCATCAGCGCGGCCGCGACTACGCAGACGTGGAAAATCTGGTGCGATGCGCAAAAATAGTCAAACCGCCCAGGCGCAAGCCGCTCCGGAATGCGGCTGGCGCTGAGCGGGAATGAAATCAAAAACGACGCATCAGGCAACGCTGCTGCACGGCGAACGAGGAGGACGCACTAAATTAATGCACCCACTATGTATAATGTGCCGGAGCAAAGCAGCCAGCCAAAGCCCATCTCGGAAAATACTTTCAATGGACCATGCCTTGTGACCAGTTGCGCAACAGGCACAACGGCACACAGTCCGAGAGCAACAAACACCCCTGTTCTTGCACTTCGGTGGCTTGGCTTTGCATATTCGGGGTTCAGGACGACGTATGTGGCACCTTACAGAAACACGTCAACAAGTGCCCGTCGGGCCTTCAAAAGCACTCACATGCACCGGCGAACACAATGGCGAGCAAGTAAACGGCCTGGGTGTGGGTATCGCAGGAAAATCCGTAAGCAATGCAGGGTACAAAGGACCCGACAATAAGGACTATCAATAAAGAATTCAACAATGAGCCAGCAGCCGGAGTGATGGCATTGTCTCGACCTATAATGCCAATGTAATCTAAAGTATGACACCTGGCAGAGACCTATCTAGTCTCAGCATCTCAAACCAGTTTCTGTGAGGGAAAACTCACTTGCAGAGAGTGACATGTGGAGGTATGGAACATGGCACTGGCACCCAGACAAAAAATTGCAGAGACAAGGAATACTGCAATGATACACGTATCAACCCATGTCGCTGTCTCGTACACTCCCACGTGTCTCATCTGAAAGGTTGCGAATAGAATAACAAACAGTACTGCACCCCAAAAGTGACTGTGGATATTCACTGTGTGAACGTCGAACAAAGAGGACGATCTGCGTTCGCCAAGAGGGTCTGGGCACTAGTCGGGCTCACCAGTTTCATTGTGAAGGTCTGCTCGTTTGGAAGTGTCCATAAGCGTTCCGACGGTCACAATTCCAAGTAACAACCTACAGCCGAAGATAGAGGCGAGACAACCAGTCCACCTGTGTTGAACCCTGGAGTTGAGACTCAGCTTTTGCCATATCGGACGAACAACGCATCAGTATCGTGAACAGAGTGCTTACGGACGGTATCCATTCAAGATGTACTCGTTGTCTCTCTGCCACTCGTGGATCTCTTTCCAAGAGAGCGTGGCAGGCGTTTGCCTTCGTATCAAGCCGCGTCTTTCTACGCCATGCCAAGAGACAGACGAAAGCTTGCGCTTGTACATGGAAGCGATTCAACGGGGCAGGAATTAAAAGGTCGAGCGGGCCTTCTCTATTTCGCAGGGTGTCGCGAATGAAGGTGAAGTTCAAAACGTGTCGGGTATTAACCAGTGCGTGCGCAAAAAAAAAAAAAGGAAAGAAAGGCAAGTCGCTCATTGCTGATCGTGAGAGTCGGAGCGGTCCGATCCGAGAGATCTTGATTCCATTCTCAAGCACGTTGGACAGGCACACAAGGCAGCCTATCCGCTAGTGCATTGGGGCTCGGGTTACATACATGTTTAAAAAGCCAAAGCTATCGCTTCCGAAGTCTGCCCGACTGACACGTGTTCTGCCAAAGTGCACTGTGCCAGTGTCACTACCCGCAGCCAGTCGAGAAGGGTGTCAAGGATGCAGAAGTGATACCCCATGTTTTGGCCGAGGTCAAGAGATGAAGACCTTTTTCAACGAAGTTAAGTCGCAGACCTGACCAGACCGTGGGCACATGACTTTGCCGTTATTCTTGGCGGCCATTTCTTCGAGAGCCTAAACGAAAAAATGAAGCGGTAAGAGTTGCTCCGGTCAATGGACAACTTTTCTCACCTCCGTCGAGTAAACATATCCGTTTGAGAAAGCCATTGGCATGTTATCTTCATCCATTATTTTACCGCTCAGATAGCAAACAATAGTGGAATTGGCATGATGGCTGAAGGGCACCTCTTTTGCGAGAATGCTGATGTTGGGGTCGCACACCGGACAGTCGATATTGTGTGTAAGATCATAGCAAGCGGGCAACTTCAGGGAGGCAAGTCCAGAGTAAAGCGCAAGATGCAAAAGCGGCTCCGTTGGCAAACTATTCAGTAAATAAATGGCGAGGCGGAATGCTTGAATCAAGGAAGTCCATCGGGACTCGTCGTAGAGGCGCTACAGGCTCGTAAGACTCAATGATATTGCATGCGGGGGGACAAACCTTGTACTGCCCACAAGTTGTCGAGGGTTGAACCGCCAGCAAAGCCATAGCTTGCGTAATCTGTTGCAAGTGGGTCTCTTGCCACGGTATAAGGTGCCTTTTCGCATATGTGATCGCTTCTTGATTTTTGCGAGCGCGGGTTAGTTCAATGTATTCCTGAAGCCGGAGTTCAAACTCCAGAGTGCTCTGCAAAGTCCCGGAAATTGCTGCGTGAGGTAAAGCGTGCCATGGCTCAGGAACTTACCCTAATTTTTCTCAACGCCGTTTTATTTTCACTGCACCAAGCTATAGCTTCGGTGCAGCTGTGGCGGAGGAGCGCGCGTTCGATCCTGTGGATATCCATAAAAAGGTCAATATCCACAAGGGTCTGCGTGGATGGGCTTTCAACGTGAGGTCAAGCAGAGACTGATAGCGGGTTAACGTACTTCAATACTCCTCTCTTGAGCAAGTTTCCTTGCAGTCTTTTCTCGGCCCGCGCGGAGTGTCCAGTCGACCAGCCATCGATCCAGCCGCGTGTCCGCCCAACGTGAAAAATCCGGGCAGTTCGTGGTTGGCAGGGCCTCTACTAACGCAAGATGGTGAAGTCGTTCATGTGTAACGTCAAGTGTAGGCCGGCCATTGTTCTCCTGCAGGTCGGAAAGCTGTGCAGAGTACGCATCAGATGAATCAGCATCAAAAGCGCACAAAACATGAGGACCCGACCTTGCGTTTGAGATTCTCTACTCGCGCTATCATTCCGTCAACGGTCTTGGCCGCATCCTCAAGGTTGACCTCATTGCTTTTCGAGCGCTTTTGAAGCTCGTTCGACAACGTCTGTACATGACCCAGTTCGCGCTCAATGTTCCTCTGAGACGCACGAAATACTTTGCGATAATTCTCGTACGGTACCTAGGATGCATCACCATGAGAGACTCCCACCCCAAAGACAGTCTGACGTACGCGCGCAAACGGTTGCTCAAAGAGCATGATACCATCGACATGTACTTTGTTCGCGCTCATAGTGACAAACTATTAGGACAGCCTTGTCTGTCGTCAGAGCTGCACAGGGCTGACGCAGTGCCTCCTTCGTTACATTGTTACTACTACCCCCGATCGTTGTCGTCACGTGATACCTTAAAAAATGTTTGCTATGATGCAGTCCTGCTGAACACGTTTATTGCAGTGCAGACGCAGGTGCCGCAGCGGAGACAGTTTTTCATTTGACAGTGGCTCGAATTATACCCAGAATGGAGGGACTAATGACGGTGTGGTCATCTGTTCCTTGCCCTCGGATGCACCCTTCCCCAAGCATAAATCTCTCGTCCGAGAGCGACTATCAGAGGCACCGAGATAGAAGCAAACAACGGAGTGTAAACAGCATATTTGTGTTCGGCAGGGAAATATAGCATAGCCAGCATGCCGGGGTGAAAAAATGCGTGTGAAGCCAATGAGGAAGCCTCGCTGGACCGTCGCAGGGGAACCGCAGGGGGCTCCACAGCAGATCTAAAAGCCTGCGGAAAAATTACTTCGTCAGTATATTGGAAAGGGACAAGCCAAAATGGACTCTAGACCTCCTCGAGCGCTGATAGCGCATTGTGTACCTCCCCCCTGACCTTTTGGTCGACAGGCATAGTTCCAATTTGGTCCACGAGCTCCACAATGCTGTGGAGTGTTTGTTGGCTGCTCAAAAGATTCTCTGAGGTTCGGCGTCGTAGGAGGGTGTCCAACTGCCAGTCAGATAGTGGAGCAGCCACTTCGGACCGCACGCCATGAGGGAGAGAAGGAACACCCAACAAAGCAGTCAGCTGATCGGAAAACGCAGTGAAGGCAGGCACCAGGTCCGATGCTGTCAGATGCGTCATCATTGCATCTTGCGCCCGCCTGTTTAAAATGAAGATACCGCCCCACTGAGGAAGAAGGAATGCGCTCCGGTTCGTGGGTGACCCTGAAGTCACTCTAGTCACCTAGTCACCTAAGACTCGATAAATGCTTACCGTGCGCGTCGAGGATATAAAGCGACTGCCGGGATGACGACGGTACGAACAATACGAAATGGAGCACAGGGTCATTAGAGACGCTGGAAGCTGAATAATACGTCAAAACTCTTGTCCTAAATGTCCAACTGAGGGGATACTCACACAATGACCACTCAGCGGAATTAACGAACACAGTCAGATCCTCGGGAGTGATGCCATGGAAAGAAGTGTTATCATTAGTAATTTGCATGGGTTCAAACGCCAGGGGTGCATGGTATTGAACCTGGCTCTCAACGGTGGTATTATGGAGCACGTTCAACTGTGAAAGGATCGGAAACAGATGGTCTACAGGCTGAATTGTCAATCGTCGGAACTCGAATGAAATGAAATAGGTCAACTTTCCTGCAATTGCGGTTTGAATGTCCCAGGAATTAACAAGGTGATCAGACGCAGCGTTTTCATTCAGTAACGTGAAGGCAAGCCGATAGCGGTCACTGTGTTGAATAATGCGTTGCTCTTGTATCGGGGAGATCTCCGGCGCGAGCAAACCAGACAAAATACTGGCCAACCGGTGAGCTGGAGATCATTACCATGCATGAGGCACTGAAGATGCACCAATCGCAACACGACCCACCTGATGCATCCTCCGGGCTCACAACCAACCTTCTGGGGCGCTGAACGGCGGTGTGATTCCCGAGGCCAACACTATACGCATTGGAAGCCTCCCCTGTACCGTTGGTTACCGACTGGATGCCTGCCCTCCCACTCAGCTCCTCGTACCTGCGTTCTCACCAAGGCACACCCGAATATCCAGATTTCTCCATGTAGGAGACGCTTGAAGAGTCTGAGAGAGGACTTCGTTGAGCTTTTTCGCCAAACCGAGATCATTTTCTTCAAAGCTTGGTGCGTCGAGTTTTACATGCACCGGAAAGATGAGTTTCCTGTCGAGCTGGGCCCTCACATGGACCGAGGGCAGCGCTATGCGTTCGATACTTGTAAGCCTCCACCAGAAGGGAAGAGCAAGGATGATTATAGCCCAGTAGGAACCTAGGACGAGCCTTCGTGTCTTGGCAGTCTCAAAGGGCAGCCTCTCTGGCTCTTTGAGACCATGGTTTGAGTCGGCAGGGGCTGAGTCCATAACAAGTCCATGTCTGGGACGCGTTCAGAACGACCTCGAGCACGAGCAGCGGAGTTTCAAACGTCCTCTCCCTCACATTCCCCCGAGTCCCCAAAGAACAGTCGGTAGGGTTCCAGGTCCACTGCCTTTCAAGTTGTTTTAGTTTGCAGTTTCATGCACCGTGTCGCGACAGGGTCTCTGCAACGACTTGCTCCTCAAGACTTCCAGACCTCACTTCTCGTTCCAAGATCGCTCGTAGCCCATCAGGTTTTCGGGAGGCCATCTTGAACATGTCCTCTGTTAGCTATGGACAGTTATCTCCAACCGGAACATCTTTACCTCATGACTTTCGTCGACCTTCAACTGGTTTTTCATCATACGATGTCAGTCAGATCAAATACATTGCTCCATCAGTTTCTCAAAGTGCTTCCATAGCATTTCTCTCGTCGTAGATCTCCTTCCCCAGCTCAATTTGCGAGGCGGCTCACCTACGATAGCTACAAACCTCGAAGTGGTGCATACTATGACGACCACCCCAACAGCTACAGGCCTAACGTTTACAGGCCCGAGCGGTACTATAGTCGTAGTCCGTCTCCCCCTCGTTATGACCGTGCAAGACAACAGGAGTCTCGTCCGTGGGACCATACCTCTCGATGGCCCTACAAGCGACTTTCTACAAGTCCACCACCGTGGGACAAAAATCGTCGTGATACCCTAGCTGAGAGGATGTTCGAACCTCAAGACCTTTGGAAGCCATCACATTTCGATAGGCCTGTTCGGTATGAATTGTATGTTGTATCGTCTGGAGGTAAGACTATCGTAACACCTGGTTCTTTTGTAGATCGGATTCCACACTTGATCGGTATGGGGATCGCAGACAACAGCCCGCACGAGACCTCTCTCCACACAGACCTGCAGTGCGCCCAGACTTTGTACCACATTACGACAGCTACCGTCCATCTCCCTCGTTCCATGCTGTGCGCGACTTCGGTTCCTTTTCACGGACGGCCGACACATACCGACCCCAGTACCTGGACGACTCTTGGCCATCATCCCACACGGGTGATGGTGTGAACTACCAGCGAAGATCTACTCAGTACGATCGTGCGGATGAGCGCCAAGGAAGCTCGATTTCGAGTACTCCTCCTCGACTATCCGGATCACTTCCAAGGTCACAACGTCGTTCTCCATCCCCTCATCCGCCCGTTGAAACGGGAGGATATCGAACTAATCCAAAGCACTTCTCCGCTGCTGACAGCAGCCATCAATCCCTTTCCTCCTCGGTCTCTCGTTCTCGAGGAAGTTCTATCTTTCGGGATGGTCTCGATACAAAATCCGAATCTCGATCATCGTCACGATCACCTAGGTGTTCCAGGACCGGTATCTCCGAATCCGGTGAAGTGTCTGCTTTTACCCAGTTGTCGATCTATCCAGTGCAAGAGAAGACACTTGTGCGCGCCACGAATGAGGTACCGTTAACAGGTGATGACAGCAATGATCCATCAGAAGGTTCCGAAGGCCTGGGAACTGTTATGCATGCTTCGACCAACAAACTGCTGTCCAACCACGAGACCACATATATGAATGGCAATTTTGCCGCTAACCTAGTGGCTTTGGGGCGTAACGCGTCACTTCCAACCCATGAGGTGGTATCTCTTGATGCAACGCCTCACAGAGGTATGTGCGCTGCAGGGATTATGAGGGCAACACCGTTAAACATGCATGCAGATACGCCTTATGAAGTCGTGGCTCCACACGTGGCACCAGATCCCACGACCACTGGTCCTCTCCTCCCCTCACCCGAAGAGTCATCATCAAGAGCTGGTTGTTCCGTCGCCGAAGAATTGTCTTCAAGTACGGAACATGCTACTCTTGGTGTAGTTGCTACTTCTCCCGAGGCAGATGAATGCGAGGAGCCTCCCCGATGCTCACCAACAACAGCCTCACCTGTTGTACAGGTGCCCGAAAAAGGGTCCGATGTATCGAGTGCTATAGGAGCCGGATCGGACATTGATCACTCAAATGTGATTACTACTCCCGAAGCAGTTCCCAGTTCTTTTAGGATTGTGGTCAGTGACCACAGTACCATTCCAGCTTCTCCAACAAATCGCTCTTTTTTGTGTCAATCTACCGACCTCAAATCAACCCGAGAGGGAGTTCGATTCGTTGTACTCACACGTCTCCGCAGTGACCGCCAATCCCGTGCCGAACGAGTGTTCCCCGTGCTTCGAGCCAATCAAGTGGTTTCAAACTTAAACCTTCCGCCTCCAGCTGGCAACCAGAATTGTCGATCAGAGGAACTACTCGCTGCGAATTCCTCTGATAGATTGACTACGCACGAGACGATTCGATCGTCTTTGGTTGACCGTTTTGTGGAACGCCAGTCTGAGATCGTGGAAAAGTCCCGCAGATTGAAGACCGAATACTTGGCGTTGCATGAGCGGTGGCTTGAGCATTGTGCGCGGTTGGATGACGCTCAGAAGACTGGGGTTCCGGAGGAGTCTGCGGCCCCCTCAGGTGGCAGGACAACTCGACGTTCAACCGCTATCATGGGAGATGCTGTCCGTTCGGACTTGGAGATGGAGCAGATCATTGCCAGTTTAGGCGTCGAAGAGCTCACCGATCCTAGCTATCTCGCGCTCAAGAACGTGGCCAAAATCCCGGACATGATTTCTGTCACAGAGGGTACTGTACCCTACCTATTTGACGACACGAACAATATCGTGGATGATCCTTCGGAATTCTACAGCGCCTCTTCGGGTCAAGATTACTGGACTGAAGAGGAGCGGGACATTTTCCTCAACGAGTTCGCTGCACATCCGAAACAGTTTGGCCTGATCGCGCAGCGGCTGCCGAACAAGACGGCTGCTCAATGTGTTACATACTACTACCTCCACAAAAAGCAGGGGGTCGACTTCAGGAAAGCTGTTATGCAGTATGGCACGAGTAGACGTCGCAAAAATGGCAGAGCCAGCAAGCAACGAGGCAATGCCCTCCTGGCAGATATACGACGTCATGATGACGAAGTGTCGCGCATATCACCGGTATCCCTGAATGACGCTGTAC
>JBBPTA010000009.1:2612-23860 GCA_038093915.1 Boletellus aff. emodensis
TGCCAGCTGAGGCCTTGTCCTCGGACGTCTTGTCAAGGCACATTAGAGGCCAACGAGTGCGACTGGGTGGTTCGCCGGACAGACCAAACGCTGGCTGCACTGGTACCCAGTGACCAGGCGAGGGTCCCGGTCAGCTCAAAATGGGCGACGGCGAGATTTCACGTTCCGACACGAGTTCCGCTCTTTCGTTTTTCAACTCCAATCCGAGCACTGCGGGTGTCGGGTGACGCGTGCGTCCAATCCTGTCGAGGAATAGAGCGAGAGCTACTAGCATCAGGAATTGGATGTGGTACGCTGGGCTGCCTTCCGGGAGGCCCATTCCGCGGCGCGTTAAGGAACCTGGAAGAGCCCTCGCAAACCAAGTATGGGTCACGAGTTTTTTGATGGACGTCGGATCGTCTCTGTGGTGGATCCTTCCAGCTCGGGATTTTGGCCTGATTGGCAGATCGGCGAACCGGCCGTGCTTGGATACAAAAAAGTATGCGCTGCAGTTGTTGAATCAAAATCCTTTACTGACCATCACAAGACAGATGTAATTCCTGCAGGTGTATCAAAGGATGTCCGATAGCATGAGCCAAGTGTGTGCCCTTCAAGGTCCGGTAACGGATACGGGATTTAGAACACGAATGCTCACAATTTGCTCGTCATCTGCTCTGAACATCCGGGCTGGGTGCTGCGATCTACCCACACATCTATATTTCCGTTGGCTAGGATTCCTGCTGACTCGTCAGTTTCACGAGGCTAGCTGGACGCACGAGAAAGTGTTGCAACTAAAACTTTCATTTTTCCTGAATCCTAACCCGTATTCCGTGCAATCCTTGCATTCAGGATTTAACTCACTGGGATTTTACGAGTCATCTACGACGGGATTCCGAAATGAAGGTGCCAGCCAGCCAGCCTCCTTTCCCGCTTGTCAGTGATGCTGATTTTGATTGTGGCTTCGCCACGGGCGGCTTGATGGAGGAACTCCGGCACGCCATGCCGTGGTGACACCCATGAATCACTCAGCTCCCTCTCCCCTGCAGCCTCAGTCCGGTCGCTTTTCCAGTGTATCATCTCGGAGATATTCGGAAGGACCCTAGCCGTAATCCAAAGGACTGCCCGTCTTACTATTTTTGGGCGTCGCTCTCCCTCTTCTGGTCCGCAGGGCTGGTCGCCGTCAGCCTGGCTATATAACCCCCTCCCCCTCGTCCATTTTCACCCTTATTCCCATTCGTCCGTTCATTACTTCTGCCTACCACACACCTTTATTTGAACTTCATACGCGTTTTCTGTGAAAGCCCTTCTGGTGTATTATCACCCTTTGTTCACCATCTTTGCATTGCTGGTTTGACATGTGCTTTGATGATTCTTATTTTTCTTTTCCTTTCGTGAGCTCTTTAGCAAGTTATGTGCCAGGGCAGGGCGTGAGTATTTTACTTTCATGTCTGGGTGAGCGTTCCTGACATTGTCACAAAACCCATCGTTGCAGACGACCGTGAATCCTGCGGATACTTTGCTGATGCAACCTTGTCCCGGCGAGGTCCAGTCTGGCGAAGTCTCTCAGAATGTCACTGCCGGTCAGGGCGTTGAGGTGCATCCGGCGGTTGGCAGTATGCCCCCAGAGACTCTACGATATCACCCCCCTGTCCAGTTGTCGCAATCCATGAGTCATGTGAGCAGCGATGTCGACTTCCCCCGTGTCTCATTCGTATGACGGCACCTTGTGATAGCCTCTGAGCCCGTTCTTTGATGCCAATCATGGCCTCACGAGACAGTTTACTGGAGTCATGAGGTCCGTCCGCCGGAGGTTTCGCGGGGTTCGCGTGGGCGACACCACACGTACGACATGTCAATGGCAATCTCAGGATTCGTCGGTATGCGACCAGGAGATCACAGGCGAAACCGTCCCAAAGCATCTCGCATTCCATGGGATCCAGAACATGAGTAGAGGTCACGTTGTACGGTGTTGCTGGCGAGGATGCGGGGTGTTGATCAAGCGACAGAGCCTTACAAGGCACTTCCGGGAAGCTCACCTGGGGCTAAAACGCAAGTCCTGCGCCCCCGCTCCCTCGACGACGCTTGTACCCTTTGAGAGGACCGAAGGAGGAGATGAGACGTTCTTTTGAACATTCTTGTAATAATTTGGTACGTTCGTCGCCTCTCATCGTACACATTATGCTGACACATTCATATCTCCTAGTTATATATTTTCTATTATTGCTGTTCTATTCCTTCATTCGATACAGTTCTTTTGTACGATACCTGCCGGGCGGTGGATCCAGCAGTGGATTCTGCGATCCCACCTACATGTCTTTCCTTCCTTAGTTCTTCACATTAACCAACTCGCGAATCGTGCTAACGTCAGGGTTCTATTACAGTCGACGCTGTCGTAACCCATGCCCCTCGGGACCAGCCTTAGAGCATGGGTTATGGGGTGCATGGGTTGTCAAGGAGGCCACACAGTGGTAGCCGAGCACTTGGGGCATCCAAGGATGCATGGGTTATGGGGTGTATGGGCTATATTGGGTATGGGTTATATCAGAGTCGACTGTATATGTATTCTTTTCATGTCACGATTAACTGAGATTCATGATCATCGGACTGCCTGCCTCTGGGATGGATGAGTCTCGTATCATGTTTCAAACGACGTTCCACGCTGCCAGGAGTAGTGCTATAGTGGCCCGGTTTGATCACAGGCACTAGTAGTCGCACAAGCTGGAGTGAGAAGTCGTACAAACGAGGATGGCTCCCGTCGTTGCACGGTTACGGTAAATCCAACTTTCGCGGAGCGGCCGCTTCTCATTGCGCAGGCACACGCCACAATGTCTGTTTATTGACCCGCTCCATTACAGCTTCCCGACTTGCCCGACGGCCAATCCTTGGGCTCGGAGTCCCGTACTGTTTAGCGGACCATTTATTCGCCATGACAGGTGCAACCTTCCAAATTCTGAATCATCCGTTACGCCGTCTCGAGTCTGCAAGGAGAGCCATACTCGCCTGCACAGATTCTCAAGGACCCCGTTTACTCGCGAACACCATCCCAGCAGGTCACCAATGCTTGTTGCCTTCGCAGTTTTAACCCGTCCGGGCCAGTCCGTCATCCTATGGACTGACGACCATCGAAACCGATATTTGACGGTCAGCGTGCAAGCGGGATCGCGGAACATCGATCATCGACGTGCACTGGTCCACTTGTTACAGAATCCAAGTGCCACGGCGGATACACGCACGTGTCGCCAGTGAATCGCCACCTGGAACCACTGTCCGTTCCACGCCGAATTGATCATCATGGTCGAATGCCGTTGCGACGTGTTCTGGGTATGTATCACCTATGAATGCTTTACTTAATCAGAGTGTGGGACCGAGGGTGGTGTTTGTTGCAGGTGTCTAAATGTTAATTTTCTAGGTCAATGCGCATTTGCGGAGATGTTGGCCTGAGCGCAACGCTGTGTCGACCGAGTCTAGGGAGTTCATTGTATGTGCCATATTTCATTTTATCCAGACGCGCAGCGTTCCGGTGAAAAGCTGGTTTTCTCAATCATCCTGGGTCGTCTTTGGAAATGTTCATAGGCTGGAGTGTAAGTGAAAAAAACTAGATGCTTCGGGTGTTGAGGGGGGGGATAAAACAACTGACCTCAAAATGTGTTCTTGTCACCTGGTACTCTGATATACGCAGGTGAGAACGAACCGAGATCGATGCATCGATAACGAGTATCGATGTATGGCAGGCGCCCGCAGATTGGCCTATTATATAAAATTGAGCAACCTGGTTCGGACGTTATTCGCATCCCTTGGACAGTCTTTCCGTCGACAAGGCTGTAGCCGGTCAGTCTCTCTCAGCTGGCACTACAGCATTTCCCTCGATTTGGTTGCCATCCAGTTGTCCTGTCTGGATTGTTCACTGGGCTGACCAGTTTTGAGCTCGATGTCGGGGGACTGGTTCGCGCCAAACGGCGAGACAACGTCTGGATCGCACAAACGGTGACTTCCTTTTCTGCTATACCTACCGTTTCCGGGGTTCGGTCATCCGATGTAGCGGTCGGCGTGTCCTGCGTGCCAGTGCCCTCCAGGATACACACGCTTCCGACAGCCAAGATAGTTGGAAGGCTCGTACATGGATAAATACCCGATCACCAAGTGCCAGATCCCATTATCTTCTTTATCGTCTTCCAAAGAGGTATTCCAGTATTTCCTTATTCGTGGCTCGAACTCATACGCAGTGGTAGACACACGTCCTTGTACACAACCCTAACCAAATGTCTACACAACCCCCTGCGATTGGGTATGACTGTCGTCTTCTACCCCTTTCTTTTCTGATTGCGTTTTTGTAGAGCCGCTGCAACGGAAAGTGTCAATGTTTGCAAGTGGCTCATGCTGAATGGGATGCCGTGTGGCCAGATTCTTGGGAATTTCAACGACCTCATGACCCACATGGGCCATGCGCATGATGTGCAGGGATCCGCGGAACGCCTGCTAATCTGCCTGTGGCACACCCCGGCTGGAATCTGTGGTGGATACTTCCGTCGAGATGGATTCCGGAGACACATTGCAACCCATCTCGGCCACTCGGTTTCGTGCGAGTGGTGCGAGAAGTCCTTCTCCCGAAGAGATACGTTGCGAAAGCATGAGAGGGAGGTGCACGGGCTGCACGGACAGAAGGGGCAGTGATCTCGCCGATGCAGTGCGGACATGGTGCTTCCAAAGGACCTGATGCATACGCTCTTTGGTGTTTAGCGGATGACCCAGACATGCCTGATACCTTCTTCACGATACCTTCTTCGTTCTATGTATGTACACAATACATGTTTGTCCTTTGGTGTCCGTCGTGCCCCGCTCAATGAAAATTGGGGCGGTGGCCGTGGAGCGTGCATGATGGCGTTCAATCCCCCACAGCCTCCGCACCATGATGACCAAGGGGTCCGCAGCGCTGGCAATTTGGGAGGGCGGTGCTACGTGAGATGGTGAGGTAGCTGGAAGCCCTCTACCAGAATGGGTGCAGGCGCTCCGCCGGTTTGCGAATTAACAGCGCCACGCTCGTTACCCAGCTTTGATGCCAGCGGGCGCTGGCACCCTGCCAAACCGGCTGTCGGGATGGTCGGCCGAGGAAAGCGCACCTCGTGTCATGGCTGGTGCCTGTCGTCTATGGGGTGAAATGTCCCCGACACCACGCTAGGGCGGCTAGGCGGGGATCATGCGGGTCGTCGGATCTAGACCGATCAGAGGTGGGTCACCTGACACAAACTCTGTCCTCACCTGGGACACCCGGAAGGAGCTGAGGTCACGAAAAAAGAAAAAGAAAAGGAGGCACCACAGGATGTGAGATTAGACAGGGTTCAAGGGTTATCGTAATCCTACTTGCGATGGGTTCCGCGTGGATAACGTGTGCGTCCCAGTTTCGTCTCGATACGCCGCTGTCCCGCATCAGTGCGTACGGGCCCGCGCAAAAAGCGGTCTTACTGGTGCAGTCAGACCCAGGTTACCCAGCCCAGGGGGCTATGCTTGAATAGTCCCCCTGGCGCAGCGCACGGGCCATTCTGTAACAATAACCCTCGAAAAGAAACGCAGCTAGTCAATAAAGGATCTCGCCGACAGTTGCATTGACGGCGAGCGCTAGGAAAAGGAGTGGGTACTCCGGGGACTACTCCCACTCCCTTACCCATCGCTCGTTGTCAATGCCTGTCATGCAGACTCGCATACAAGGTCCGGCTCGCTCCACTGCCCTGGTTCATGCGGCATATATGCATTGCGGCGAGACCAACATCAGGGCTGCCATCCAGACTCCGAAAGGACAATGATGTGCCGTCAGTGTCAATTTACACTTGAGGATGATGGCCGATCAGCGAGGGTGGAAAAACTTTTTTTTGCAAATCTCCCAGAAGAGCTCGCCGCACAAGTGCGCCGTTCGGACAAGGTCCGTATTACATCAGACGTCGGGAAGCCGTGCGCGACGACGTCATGCGTATAGAAAATGCGTGACAGATAACTCACTGGGTGAGGCGGCACTGCCAATAGCATGCACGCGATTTATTTATGCTGTCGGGCAACCTCGCATGGGAGACTGGAATATGGCAGATGGATGCGTCACGGTACCAGATGCCCCCACATAGAAGAGACACAATGTAGTTTGCGGATCTAGAATTCAAATTCAGGAAGAACCTAGAGCTCAGTGACGACACCGACGAGGAAACTTTCCCCACGCGCTCAAACCAGGGCATTTAGACAAGGTCAAGCGTGTGCGTCAAGGCACCAGTATCACTCACACCAGAATACGAAGTTGCAATCGGAGGCGCAATTTTGCGAGATGGTCGTTTAAGCTATGCAATCCCATGGGCTGTGTCAGTGGCGTTAGTACGCCACCAACAATTCCCCATATAGGCCCGCCAATCTGGGGTACTAATTAACACTTGCCCCGTTTACACCAGAGCTGGAGGGTACCAATCGCCTCTTGTTCGGCTGATACAGCAAGCGGTGTCTAGTTCTAAATAGAAAATCGCAGTTGCGATAATGAATCCTGGGATCTGCATTGCATTGTCCCGACCCACCGAATGTGCCGTCGCAGAAATTTCCATGGGAAACTGTCATGCTGTTCACTATTGGCAGGATGTGTCCACATTTAAACCACTGAATTATATTGCTCAAGTTATACCCGTTCTGGCCCCTGGGCTGTTCAGCATCCCCTCTGCAAGATGCAAAGCGCAAACGGGTACCTGCATTCGCAAGACACATTCTCTACTATTACTGCGCCATTCGGGGGTCCGGATATGTTATCCCATCCGGAACTGGCTGATGTAGGAGTGTCGTTGTGGGAAGGCGACTTGAGAAACCTGTTTCTTGGAGAGTGAGGACGTTTCGCCCCTTCGACGGAATGACTTCTTACTAACCTATACAGTGAACTTGACGCCTCGGACCTGTACATGCACCCGTCTGTTTCATTAAATATAACACCATGCAGAGCCTGACATTTGGTTGTGTACAGGTCGGCGATCATTGTGGATGATACGACTGTTAGTGTGACGCAGTCCGAGATCAGTATAGTCAGGAATCCTCTCTTAGGAAACAGGACAGCTCTGAACAATCTGTCTATCTAGACCCTCGAGTCCCAGAGCCTGATAAACCATGCAAATCAGCAGGGGGAACGTCATGCAGATCATAACACGACAAACTCAACATCCACCTCCATTGTACATGAACTTCAGCCTCCTCCGTCAGAAGCTCCGACTACGGACGCTGACACGGCCCCTGTCATACGCCCAGAACGTCAGTCATACCGGTGTTCGTGGCGTTCACACGGGTCGAATCCCGAATGTCAATTCGTCGCGCCGAGCAGGCTGGCGTTCCTTCGCCATCTTGGTGCAATACACCATGTTTCTGGCAACCGGGGTGCAACGATTCTTTGCCGATTACTGGACTCCAAGACGGGTTCGGTGTGCCAGAGATCGAGGAAGCGAGCAAACTTTGCTCGGCACGTCGATACCCATTATACTCAGCGATACCACTGCCAACATTGTCCCCTTGACAGGTCATTCTCGCGCCAGGACAGCTGGAAGAAACATGTCAAAAGTAAGCACCCACGGATAGCCCTAGAAACGTGATTTGTTGCAAACATACGATATTATTCCCCGACCTTGTCCGTTAACCATTACCATTATTTCCTTTGCGGTTCCCCGAGTGTTTATGTCTCATACTTGCGCCGTGTATTTGAAATGTCTTTTATCTGATAGATTAGTCCGTAGAGGTATGGGATTAACGCCTGTTTGGAGGGAGAATCACAGGGTGCTCACATTTGATCGTTCCGTCGACACCAACAACATCATTGATATGCCGTTAAGATGTAAACAATACGTCCGATCTCAGTGATCGTATGACCTGGAGTGGGTGCCAACTGATCAGGCCTTCGTCAAGTAAGGACTCTTTAAGACATGGTATCTCGCTGTGGGACAAACATGAGCGTGAGCCATGTTCCAAACAAAACGCACCTGACTGTCCCGTGCAACGGAGAGATACAGAAGCGAGAGACATGGCTTAAGAGAGCAGCAACCAGCGCTGACGAGGCCCGAAGCTGTGATAGAAATGGAAGGTACTCAGCAAGAAACAACTGGAAAGTGTGGGAACTGCTATCATAAAGTTAGACTTCCGAACAGCTTGAACGTGACCTCGTGGCTGGAAGTGGAAGAATGCTTGTGGTGCGTTCCCATACAGCATGGCAGCGTGGTGGCTATGTGTCAATCGGAGCACATGGTCTTTTTGTTCCCGTCATGAATCTCATGATCTTACGACAGACTCGTTGACAGTGGTTGCTAGCCTGGGCCACGGGGCCAAAGGCTAGGGTGCCGTGGCAGGATGGCACTCGACAGGCAGTGTGCTGTTTGAGAGGCGGTCGACGCAGTGACCAGCATTACATTACAAAGGTCCCGCAGTTACTTCCTAGAAGTATTGACAGAATCGATCGATCGATCACCAACTGTTCACGGTGATCGAGATGCATCAGCGTAGGCGAGTTAAGCGGGCACCCGTCGACGTTTGCAAGAGTATATGTTGAAAGAGCAGCACTGAGATACCACTGTGAACTATGCATGAAAGAGAGAACTCAAGACTGCCCATAGGCTCCCCAGTCAAAAGTGTCGAGCCCATAGAAGCCGATCCTACCGGTAGTACAGCGTGTACACGGTGCACGATCACGTCCTGGCCTTGCGCACAACCTGGGGGCACTTCCAGACCGCAGTACGCAGGGCGGACGTAAAGATTGGCATCCTCGCACTCACCCTTGCGTACTTGAGTGGCCGCGTCGGCCACTGGCAGTGTTATAGAACCACACGGATCTCGTGATAAGCCTCGTGTAAACCACAGGTCCACAGGATGGCATGGCTCTGTCGGCCAATCGCAGAACGCACGAGGACCTCCATGCGGCGTAATGGGTGGCCGGGTGGCAGGTGTACCACCTGCAGGCTGCCAGGGCTCCCAGACCTGAGAGAATGCCGACACGAGAATGGAAGGGTGGTGGCAGGCGTGCTCCTGGCGACGGACGAAATGAAGAGGTAAAGTATACCTTCCCAGGGGGGTTACTGAGGGGTGCCTAAACACTGCATTACTCCAGGAGCGAGTTGAAAGGCTATCCGGTAAATTAGAGACATGCCGATCAGCGTTCGCTATAACCGATGCAGATGCTCCGTTATTAAAAATGATTGCCGAGTAGCACTTTCTTGGACCTGACGCTCACATTCGCAGCTCTGCATCGAATTCTACCAAGATGTACGGGCTCTCCGCCATTCGATTGCGACCACATTCATGACCCCAAAAGGGAAGGACAACAGCATCGCTTGAATGTATCTTAAGGCTCGAGTCCTGGGGCCCTCTGCGCGCGCAGGCCCGTTCCCATCATCTATTTGCACCCCACTGATGCCACCCCACCCTTCTTTTCGTTGTCAGTGGGTGAGGTGAGCAATGTAGTATTTTTCCTGGACCCATTTCATAGCGCTACAGCGACGCGCAGCTCCTAGTTGGAGGAGCAGGACCGGCTGTGGACGACCTGGACAAAACCTCAGTCACACTCCAAGTTAGTTGAAATCTGAGGTGCGTTGTGCATTCAATAATGGACGACGATGTCATACTGATGCGTTGGACTCAGATGTGGCCGTGAGATTATCGAGCAACATAGAGTCGGACGGGTCGTGGAACTCGTGGCCACCTGCCTGGCCTTCTCGTTCCCAAATGTGGGGATCTCATTTCTGAAACACATTTGTGGGCGGTGCCCTGCACCGTCTGTAAGGGGTATACTGATCCACATGTGCCAGTGTAATTCTGGGTGGGACAATACATGCGTAGATGCCCAGGCAACCCGAAATCGAGAGCACATCCGCCTTGACCAGATACGGGAAAAGAACGAAAAAGCAAATGTGCCACGTCTGCTGGAGACCTAACTGACCGAATTGAGTTCAAATCAAGATCGAACGTGGGTTCTCGCCACGGAAAGTGAAGGTCACGCGCATCTTACAGACGAGATTGGATGTCATTCACTTCAAGAACGACGAATGAGGTGGTGAACAGGAACCAAATACGATGTGGACACTTATTCATTTTTTGCAAGTCAGAGGAACAAGACGAGGGATAGAACGGAAATGGACGTTCAATTCGCTGTATCTTGTCGGCCGACTCGACGCACAGTTCTCGACGTCTCTGCGCAAAAAGGGATCATCAACCACCGCCCCGAGAACCTCGTACGACACTTTATGAAAGAGAGAAGGTCTACACGGCACAGACAGGAAATTTGTCAGCAGGAGACTTCTGGATCCTCGGATCAAGAGCGAGGATGTTCCGCACTGCAGTCGCTTGATCAGTCGGGACTATCCGATGCATCCGTTCCGTAGACCAACCTTACATTATGAAAATCGTATTCAGAGGTATCACGGGCACTTCGATGCAAGGTACCATAGCCCATGTCTTGAAATATGGACACCAAAACCGATCTTGCGGGGTGGAGTGCGAGTTGACGAGGGAGAGCTAGGAATATAGTTTTGTCGTCTTGTTCGTCGTTATCGGTGAGCCGGGCGTTCGTTGAACTCACTTTTGTCACCCTGCATATGTTTTTTCCTAAACGATGGAAAAGGGGGAGTGTGGCAATATTCGCCCCGTACAATTGTGCGGGATTCGTGCCACACGGATCAGGAGGCATGAGTGCAACTGAAATTACTTTTTTTCCTCAGAAAGTGTGATGAATGCAGCACATGGATTGTATAGAGCGCATCCCTCGCTTGTAAACGTGGGCGGTCGGTAAAACCGTAAGTATGCTCTCGGATATCCACCGTCCGGTCTCAAATGGCACAGTACTTGTCAGTTGTCACCGCATTCTGTCTTGCGAGTGAATAAAAGAAAAACTTACGCACTGTTACGACGTCATGAATGCAAGTAGTAGTTCAGTGGTTTAGTGCCTGCCGGTTGGTCACATATTCATAATGATGAGTCACTGCCACAGTGCCACCCACTGGATTGTCGATATCAGGACTAGGTATCTGTATGGGTTGCAATGAAAATCTCGTATTGAACTTTTTGTCGGAGCGTCCTCGTTCTATCGCCCACAACTCCGCGAGTGGGGTAACATTGAGTTTGAGTGCCGATGATGCTTCGGTGCCTTGACGGAGTGAGTCGTGCAGATGCTATAGACTGTCACTTGACCTCTACACCAAAAGGCTACGATACTGAGTGATCACCACTCGGTTGTCCTGGCCGGTACCTAGACCGATTATCCGGGACCAGGTGTTTACACAATATTTGAGGATGTCAGGCACGAGTCGATCTAGATGCCCGATTTGCTTAAGTAATATATCCGCGAGTCTTCCCAAATTGCGGGGTTTGAATGAAGAATAAATATTGTCGAGTCGGTCACATCCCGAAGCAAACGGGTGTCAATCTCCGATTTCTTGCGCCGATTCATTGTTGGGGAATATAAGCCTCTCGCTTTGCGACCACACCGTCCACAGCCCCCTTGCATCCCATGTCTAGCGTCGCTCCTTCTTGCTTTACCCTCCCACCCCCTTCCCAAGACATGACTCCCGATGACGAGGCTTTAATGCCGTACTCTGGGAACTTGAACGTGTTACAGTCCTCGTCTAGTGCCGTACGTGGTCGTCCTTTGGACGTGCCTCCGGCCCCCCTTCGTGTCTTTGGCTCGCTTGTTGTGCTACCCCCCACTGGTACCGCGTGAGCACACCTCGAGCCCGCTCAACCTCGCTAGCGGCGATCTCATACCTTTCCAGTTGCGGCAGTGCAATCCTGTCCACGTGCACCCACACAAACCGGTACGTAACTGTGTTGACCCTTGTGTTCATTACGGCTCATGTATGTGCAGACAAGTCCAGCGTGACCTTCCTCTATGCACCAATCTCCTCACTCCACGACCCAACTCGCCATACAGGCTGCTGCCATCATCCACTACCAACATGGGGGTTCATGATCCTGGGCTTCGCCATACTGAGCCGAACAACAACCGACCTCTGTTACCTGCTTCTCACGCAACGGATTTTCCTCTTGCAAGCCCTCCGAACGACCGGAACGTCACAGTGCCGTATACCCCACCCCACCCTCTCTCACAGTCTCCCCCACCATCTTTGCCTCCTTCGCTGCCTCACCCAAGGCCAGTGTATTATGGTGGGATGTGGCTCGATGAACAAGTGCTCCTCACGGCCCTAGCAGAACCGAATGGAAAACTCCATGTCATTCGATGCTGCTGGCAGGAAGACCGCTCGCCGTGCCACCTCTGGATCAAAGGCGAGAAATCATCAATCAACTCACACTTGCAACAGTGGCACGGAGAGGAACCGGGCGGGGACAAGTCTGAAGTCGAATGTTGCTGGTCCAATTGCAAGACGAAGACGCTGAAGGAATCGATCACTAGGCACATCGTGCGCATGCACCTTGGAGAGGTGTGGGTGTGCCAGGGGTGCCAGAGGAAGTCTACGCGGCATGATGTCCACAAGCGGCATGCCTCTGCGTCAAGGCTCAAGGCGTGCATGACGTCCGGTGCTTTGGCGACGTACTCTGCTGGTGTGGTGATAGTCGATGCTCGGGCTACTTTGGAGGGTGGAGGGCAGGTGCAATATGCTGACGTATAAAATATACCTTTCACTCATGGATTATAACCCGTGTTTGTTTCTATCATTGCGTAGGTTAGGCGCTTGTCGGGCGCACAATCATGTTCCTGTCTATCCTGATCTATAAGTATTTGACGTGGCTCAGAGAAGTCGTGTAGTAGTACTATGTAATCTGGAGTTCTGGGTACCGGTGGATTTGACACGCAAAGCTTTGATGGATCCTCATGTTCTTCCTGATGCCGTGAGGATTTCATACCGCCCACCGTCCGTAGAACATTGCATTCATTCAGAGATGGTGCGGATCCCGCACAGCTACAGCCTCATCGGGGTCCGGGGGCTCAGAGATACAAGTTGCGCAGATCCGCAATCATATGATCAGCAGGATCGTCATATCCAAGTCACCGAGGTCTTTCCGATCGTCTGTCATCATTTCATCTATACCTCATTCCACGACTCGGATATGATATCAGGCCCGCCTTTGCTGTCCAGCAGCATCGTGAGTCTTGGTTTTCCGTTCCCGTCTGTGAAGGGAGACTCGGAGGTCTTGCTATGAACACCAAGCAGGCGTGGGCTCGTCTGAGTAAATGATCACCGAGCTTACCTGCCTCTGGGACGGATGAGCCTCGTACCACGTCTAAACTGGCTCAGTTTGATAGCGGAGTGCTTGTTTGCACAAGTTGGAGCGCGAGAGTACAAACAGGGTGCGGCAATCGGCTATGACGTCGTTGCTTTTCCTGTCAAGTTGCTGCGCGGCTGCGAATCCGACGTCGCGGAGCAGCCGCTTCACCGTATTGCGCTGGCACACGCCACATTAATGTCGTCAATGTGTCTGCTCCCAGCATCTACAGGCCCCTCGCCGAGTGGACTTTCAACCACAACCAGACAGCCTATTCTGAAAAGTGGATTGTTTATTCGCCGCGACCGGCGCGACCTTCCGAATTCTGAATGCATCTGTTGCGCCGTTTCAAGCTTACCCAACAATACGAGGAGAGCTATACTCGCCTGTACATGACTCGATTCCCGAGGACTCCTTGTACTCGCGGACGCCATTCCAGCAAGTTACTAATACTTGTCGTCTTCGTATTCCGTGGTATTTTTCTAATCCGTCCAGGCCATTCCGTTATCCTGTGAACTGAGGTCCATCGAAACTGGTAACTGACTGTCAGTGTGCGGGTTAAACCGCAGGTCATCGACGTACGCCGGTCTATTCGGCGCAGAATCTAAGTGCCGCAGCGGGTGCAAACACACTTGGAAGCATTGTCAATCCGCATCAAATCGATCATCATGGCCGAATGCCGTCGCAGCGTGTTCTGGGTATGTATCACCTGTGAAGCATGTATTAATCGGGGGAGTGGGGCAGAGGGAGGTGATAGTTCCTTGCAGGTGTGTATATGTTGATTTTCTAGATTAACGTGCATCCGCAGAGACGATGTTGGCCCGAGCGCAACACTGTCGAGACATCCACTGGGCGAGGGGGAGTTTATCGTGTATGGTGCGTTTCGTGCCATTCGGAGAAGCAGCGCGAGAGGCTGATCTGGATCGTTGTATAGAATATTCGCAAGCCCGGACGCTCGTGAGCGCAAGGGGGGACCGACAACGGCTGGCCTGAAAATGTGCTCTTGTTGATGTCCCGATATAGGTGAGTCGGGGGAGCCGAGGTTGATACGTTGGTATCTGATGGGCGCCCTACTATCATATAAAGCCGAGCAACGGTTTGATGCGTTTTTCGCATTCCTTGTGCAGTCTTTCTATCGACAAAGCTTCCGATCCATGTCCAGCTGCTGCTACAGCAACTTCCTCAATTTGGGCCCCAGCCAATCGTCTTGTCGGGATTGTTCTTTGGCAGGCCGGTCTCTTTCGGGCATGGAAACTTCAGCGTGGGGAGCTGGCTCGCGTCCAACGGTGACTCCGTTTTCGGCTACACCTGCCATGTCTGACTGTTTCCAGGGTTTTTGGTCGCCCCGCGCAGCGGTCGGCGCGGTCCTGCCAGCCCTCCAAGTTGCACATGCCCCCGCCAACTAGGATAGTTGGAAGGCTCGTGTGTAGATAAATACTCGGGCCTAGCATGAAGCTCCAGGATCTCCGCCCCTCCATCGTCTTCGATGTACCCTATCCCTCCTCTCCCTCGCGTCGTGCAATCGGTTCCTTCGTATGGACGCACCCTTTCCTTGTCTCCGAAACTTCACTCATCTCCCGTAGGCTTCAGCACGACGCCCTCCACCCGGCCCCTGCTCCACACCACGGTGGATACAACCTTGACTGGAACCTGGAGGTATTCTAGTATCTCATTCTTGTTCGTAGCTCGGGCTCACTCATAATAGCGGGCGCGCACACTCGTGCATAACGCCAACCAAATTCCGGCGCGGCAGCCACCTGTGACCGGGTACGATCGTCGCCTTCTCCCCCCTTCTTTTTTCTGATGTCGTTTTTATAGAGCCGTTGCGGCAGGAAACAGGGTTGTCTGCAAGTGGTACCTGCCGAACGGAATGCTTTGTGACCAAAGTTTTGACGATTTCGAACATCTCATGGCCCACATGGGGCCTGAACACGGCGTGCGAGGGCCCGCGGGACACCGTCTTGCCTGTCTATGGCACGCCCCGGCGGGGGTCTGTGTTGGGTACTACCGACGGGATGCGTTTCGGCGACACATCGAAACACATCTCGGCCATGCGGTATCGTGCGGGGGGTGCGGTAAGTCCTTTTCTAGAAGGGACACGCTACGGAAGCATATTAGGGAGGTGCACGGACTGGACGAACAGCAGAGGCAGTGAATTCTCCCTCGCCATAACCCCGCCGTTGTGAAGTCGCTCTCCGTGTGCTCCCTCAGGATTCCGCACTCACATACATATCCTGGCATTTTAGACGGATAAACTACACATCTATGCATGATATATGACATGTTCTTTCGCTTGTGCTCTCTCGTCATATGTATGCAAACAAATATATTTGCTCGGTAGCGGTGTTCGTCGTGTCTGCCAGGGCTCCCTGTTGCGCCCACAGAAATTTGGAATGCTGGCCATTGGACACGCGTGATGGCTATGACCAAGGGGTCCGCAGCAGCTAGAGGCCAACATTAAGCGAGATGAAGGAACCTCCACGACTACTGCCAGAGTTCGTCCCCAGAATGGGTGTGGGCGCTGGCAAAACGGCACTAATTTGCCACTGCCTCTTGGCCCTTGGCCATGGGCACCCTGCCAGAGTGGCCGTCGGAATATTCGACATGACTCAATCTGAGGAAATGTTCCATGGATCATGGCCTTCGATATTTGTTACTCGCCCATGGAATGCCCTTGACAGCACGCCGAGTAGAGAATATACAGATATTGATTGGGTCACCGGATCTAGACTGACGAGAATAGGCGGGCCACCCGACGGACGGTACCATGGACTCCTTGTCTTCCGGGATACGATGGAACCCGAATGACGGGAAAAAGGAAAAGAAAAAAGAAAAGAAAAGGAGGCGCTACATGTAAGATTAGACAAGGTTCAGTCATTATCAATGACCTCACTTACGATAAGTTCCGGATGAGACAACGTGTGCGGCACGGGTACCGTCGCCCAATCAGCCGAACCGGGACGCGAACTCGCGCAAAAAGTGGTGTAATACAACCCAGCCAAGCTTAGCTGGGTGCTGCAATTTGGCCGCGTATCTAATGGCGTTGGCGCAGCGCACAGATCATCCTGTAACGGTAGCCCTCGAAAAGAAACGCAGTTAGCCCATAAGGATCTCGCCAATAGTTGCAGCGGCAGCGAGCGCAAGGTGA
Source organism: Boletellus aff. emodensis (assembly GCA_038093915.1). Taxonomy (NCBI): domain Eukaryota; kingdom Fungi; phylum Basidiomycota; class Agaricomycetes; order Boletales; family Boletaceae; genus Boletellus; species Boletellus aff. emodensis. The sequence goes on from JBBPTA010000009.1 coordinate 18,943, forward strand.
GGAAGTGGAGACACCGGGATTCATACTACTCGTTGTCATGCAGAGCCATGCATAAGGCCTGGTTCATTCCGCCTCCCTGGTTGAAGCTGAAGGTTTATGCGGCAATTATGTCGCGCAGTCGGCGTCAGGGTTCTCCTCCGGGGTCCTTCCAAACCAACGACGGCATAGTACGAGCAGCGGGTACTGTTGCCACACCACTTGGCAGCTTGCACTTGAGAATGACGACCAATCGCGGTTGTGGAAATACATTAACTCGTGTTGAAGGCAAGGTACCAATCTTTCAGAAGAACTTACCACGGGAATGCGCCGTTTGCACAAGGTACGCGTCACTAAACAGGCCCGATGAATCGGCGATGATCAGAAAACTGCACGCGCGACGCATTTGTATAGAGTTTACGGGAATAGACACGTGATAGATAACTCACTGGGTAGGGCCAGCGGCATGCACGCGAGAGGCTTATCTCGCTGAGCGGCCTTGCATGGAAGAATAGAGCCGTCCCGTGGACCGTGGTGCGGGCATTTTGCGGACCTGTAATTCGAGTTCAGGGCGAACCCAGAATGCAGTGTACGAGGCAGCTTGCCTCACGCACTCAAATCAAGGCCCCCAAGCAAGCCAAAATGTGTTCTGTGAATTGCACTTGACACCATGGCATGGCGTCACTCGATCCACTCCATCTAAGGGACGAGGTTGTGATCGGACACGCGATTTCTGAAGGGTCGGGCTGTCCATTAGCACTTTCCCCGCTTACACCAAAGCTAGGGGTACCTACCGCTCTTTGTTCGGCTAAAACAATGGGCGATGCATCATACCCGGTTCCAAACAGAAGGTAGTTTATGGGAGCAAACTTCCTTCCTGGAATGCGATGCTCGGACGACTAGAACTCCTACACAGAAACTTCCACAGGAGACCACCATGCTGTTCGTAATCGGCAGGATAAACTTAGTATAAGTATGTCCAAGTTATGATCGTTCAGCGAACCCTTCAAGTTGCCGAGACACGAGCTGCATTACCTATTTCCGCGCGCCCCTCGGCGGCCTGGATCCCGGGACTGACTGGTGTAACAGTGTCATCGTGGGAAGGCACCTTGCGAAACCTGTATCAGAGGGTGAGGGCATTCCGCCCCTCGACGAAATGACTTCTTACCGATCGACGCAGCGAACTCCTCGACGTCCTGGCTCTGGGCACGCCAATGTACACGTCCGTTTTGTTGAATGTATTACCATACAGAACCTGACCTCGGACCATGTATAGATCGACGTATACGATGGATGGTGCGACTGCTAACGTGACGCAGTCCGAGACCAGTACGGTCAGGAATCTTCTTCTAGGATGTCAAATAGCCCTGAACCATCTGTTCATCCAGAGCGCTGAGTTTCAGATAAACCACGCACATCAGCAGGGAGAACACCATGCCGGTCATGACGTGACAAACTCGACGCTTACTTCCGCCGTTCCCGGATTTCAACCTCCTCCACCAGAAGTCCCGACTGTGGACGTTGCCATGCCTCCGGTTATACACCCCGAACATCCGTTATACCAATGCTCGTGGCGTCCACACGGGTCGGATACCGGATGTCAACACGTTGCGACCGATAGGCCTGCGTTCCTGCGCCATCTTAGCAGGTCACACCAAGTTTATGGCGACCCAGGCGCAGGGATTCCTTGTCGGCTATTGGACTCCAAGACGGGTTTGGTGTGCCAGAGCGTAATAAAGCGAGAAAACTTTACGCGGCACATCGATAGTGGTACACACTACCCTCGGCGTTACCCCTGTCAGCACTGTCCCGCTGGCAGGTCTTTTTCACGCCAGGACAGCTGGAAGAAACATACGAGGAGTGAGCATCCACAGGCGGCACCAGAAACATGATTTATTAGAAACATACGATGTTTATTTTTCGACCGTCTCCGTTGACCATTATTTCCGTTCTGATACCCAATATTTATGTTTCACGCTTGCACCGCGTATTTGAAGTGTTTTCCATCTGATAGATCGTTCCGTAGAGGTTACAAGCAAGTGATTCACAGAATTAGCGTTTGTTTAAATTATGGAGAGAATACCAAGCGGCTCACATTCCGGACTCACTAATCCCAACAACCTTGATACGCGATTAAGACGTACAAAATACGTCCTGATCTCGGGGATCATGTGATCCAGAGTGGGTGCCAACCAGTCGGACCCCTGTCGGGCCAAGATTTGGGCATACTCTCTCGCTGCGGGGAGAAAGTGAGTGTAAGCTATGATTCAAAACGGGAGTACTGCGTACCTAAAGTGCTGCAAGGGATGGCTTAAGAATGCTGCGACGAAGCTGTAGTCAACCGAAATGCCATGAGCACCCCCAACAGCATGATACGATGGCCTGGCGAAGTGGATACTGCTGTGAGCCTATGAAAACGGGCGGTCACCCCGGCTGGAAGTAAAAGAATGGTTGAGGCGCGTTCCCACACAGCATGGCGGAGACTGACGGCGCTGATCGTTATCTGTCAATCGGAGTATGAAGTCCTTTCGTTGCCATCATGGTCTTACGACAATCCTGGCCGGCCACAGAGACGACTCGGAGAGCATGCCACTGGCAGAGTGCTGTTTGAGAGGCGCCAGATGTAAAATTGTACAGGAAGGTTGTGCTGGCAAGTTGGGTGGCCAACGCGGCGGTCAGCGTCACTTGATATGCTGCCACTGGAACGGCCCGGGTCCCGCAGTTGCAAGTTCCTGTCAGATCTGAATCTTTCTTGACATCGACAGAATCGATCGATCGGTTGCCAACTTCGATCAAGACGCATCGCCCCAGAATGTATGTGTTACAAGGGAGTATGGCTTATATGAGGTATGTGTTAAGAGGGAGTCGACTATAGGTGGGCATTCGTCAACATTTGCAAGGCAGTATGTTGAAAGAGCGGCCCAGTGAAATGCAACTGCTATCGGTAAAAGTAACCTATACGGCGCTGATAGTTCATACACCAACTCCGAACTGTGAACGAAACAGTGATTTCGAGAGTAACGATAAGCTCGCTGGACTGAAAGTGTCGAGCAAAGTCCATGGGAGCCGATAGTACAGCAAATAGTGCACAATCGCATTCTGGCCTTGCTTGCGCACAACCCCAGGGGCCTTCCGGATCGCAGCACGCAGGATGGACGTACCGCTTGACATCCTCGCACTCTACCTCCCCACACAACAAAAGACTGGCCCAGTTCCTGTGGCCGCCATCGGCCACTGGCAGTTGCTATAGAATCACAGGGATTTCGTGATGCCGTCCTCGTGTCAACCACAGGATGGCATGGCTCTCGACCAATCGCAGAACGCGCGAGGACCTCCACTTGGCCTGATGGACGGCAGGCGAGCCAGCCACCTGCCACAGACACCCGGACTTGAGAAACTGCCGACATGAAAATGGAAAGCTGGTGGTGCATGATCGTGAAATGATGCCATAAAATATACCTTTTCCCAGGGGGGTTGTTGAGGGGTGCTCAAACACTGCATTGTTTCAACAGCGAGTTGAGACATCTTTCGGTGAATCAGAAATCCCCCGGCCCGCGCTTAGTGTTTGTTGATGAGACCCTCCGTTATTAAAAATGATTCCCGAGCCCTGCGCCAGCGCCCTCCCCCATGCAATTGCGACCACATTCATGACTCCGAAAGGAGAAGGACAGCAGCATCGCTTGAATATCCATCTTAAAACCCAAAGCTGAGGCCTGAGTGCGCGCACTTGTTCCCGCGTCGTCTATTCGCACCCCACTGGCACCTTGCCGCCGTTAGTGCCAGCTTAGTAGCGAGGTGAGCAGACTAGTGCTTTTCATAGGCCTCCTTCAGAAGCACAACGCTGTGGCAACGTGCAGCTCCCAGCTGGAGGAGGGTCCCTCATAGGTGAGTAGAACGACTCTCTAACTGGCCATAATCGACATGCACAAAACTATCCTCTGGGTTTAAGGTGCGTTAATTTTCCGGGAATCGGTGGCAGCCATAATGAAATATTGAGCTTATAGGCAGCACTGAGGTTACTGAACGCGAAAGAACAAAGGTGCATGTAGTCCGATGGGTCGTGAGTCATCTACATGGCTTTCTCGTTCTCAAGTGTAAGGGTCTACGTTTCTGCAATACAATTGTGGACGGTGCCTACTGTTTGTAAGAAGTATGCCGACCCGCATGCGCGCGGGGGAAGAGACAATGTATCCGATCATGCCCACGTGGACGCCCTGGAAATCCGACATCGAGAGAGCACGTCCGTAATGGTTGGATGCGGAAAAAAAGAGCGAAAGCCGACGTACCGTGCCTGTTGAAACCTGGCGGACCAAATCAAAGTTGAATCGGGGCCAAACACAAATCCTAGCCACGGAAATCGAGGGATACTCATCGCGTTGACACCTCAATGGGATGATTTGGGGTCGGATGCCATCTACTCCAAGAATAACAAATGGGACGGTTCACTGGAGTCAAAACACGATGCGGATGGACTTCGTTATTGTTTGCAAGGGGAACAAGAGGAGAGAAAGAGACGGAGGAAACGGGAACGAATATCCGACTCACGGTACCTAGTCAGCCGACCCGACGTACGGTTTTCGGCGTCTCTGTGTAAGCAAGAAAATCAATCACTGAAGTGCTTACTCGAAGAGCCCCGTATGACTTTTTTTTCGACGAAAGCGGGTAAGGCCCACGTTGCATCGACAGGGATCTGTCGTCAACAGGAAACTTCTGGCCCTTGGGCCAAGAACACGAACGCTTTGCACTGCAGTCCCTCCGATCCTGCATTATCCTGTGCGAAAATCACGATCGGAAGTCGCAACCATGTCGATGCAAGACTTGACGACCCATGTCTTAAATACAGACACCGAAACCGGTCTTGCTGGAGCACGGGTTAAGGAAAAGCCAGGAGTTCCATCGACTCGTGAGTTTTATCGGCAATGTTGGTGGCGACCGTCAAACT
>JBBPTA010000009.1:23958-40660 GCA_038093915.1 Boletellus aff. emodensis
TCACTCTGCGCCAGAACTATGGGATCGGAGAACAGGGGAAGAGCGGTGACATTGTGCTTCGCGCTGCTCCACAGATTAGAAGACGTGTCACTCCTTTTGCTGAGAAAAACGTGGCGAACGCGGGAGAAGGATCACAGAGGGCGCGCACACTTTCAAACGTGGGAAGGTCGATGAGCCCGTAGGTGTACTTTGTGTTTGCGAATCCAGCCGAAAGGATGACGAACAGCGGGGCGCCCAGCATGTTCCCCACTAACGTGACGCTGTGTGACATGTCACTGAATAAAACGTATCTAAGGACTGGATGCTTGCATAGGTTGTGGCGTAAATCTAGTATTTTAATTGCACCGCCCGGGCCGCCCTCGCTCAGGGATCAGGCAATCGTGACGACGTGGTACCGGGGACGGGACGGAGCTAAATCCGTCAATTATAACAATATGGTGCGATCTGCCAGATCTAGACACATAAGCTATGTGCAACCCATCGCGGAGTGTGTTTGAATCGGGTAAGCGGGTGCTCGAATACGATCTCCGATTGATCATTGCTCAGAATCGTATAAAACTCTTCTGGTTGCAAGTCTTGCAACCACACCCCCGTCGTCCCCTGCATCACATCGATTTAAATTACCGTCGCCACACCTTGGTTTTCAGTCCCATCATCCCCTCCCTAGGACATGATTCCCGATGACGAGACCTGCTCTAGACGCGTGCCTTCGTCTGGTGCTATATATGGTCATCCCATAAACATACCTCAGGACCCCCTTCGTACTCTCAACCCTCCCTTCGTACTCCCCCCCACAACGTGAGCAGCCCACTTATCCTTGGCTCACCCCCGTCCTCACAGTCTTCTTCGACCGGGTGCGCCTTCTATCAATAACCAATCAGGGAGCATTCGATGTGGGGGAGTGGCTCCTTATCCCTCGGCAATCCCTACGCGCATCCTTACCAAGTCCGGTACGACCTCAAACCTGCTTAAGCTCGTAGTCGATATAATTATGTACTTTGCCTAGTCGTGACGGTTCGGCCTTGTCCACTGGCACGTCCACTCATACAAACCAGTATGTGACCGTGCTATGATGTCTAACCCTTGCGTCTCATCGCGGTTTGTGCATATGACAGACACATCCAATACACCCTCCCCTTGTGGACCTCTGATCCCCTCTGTGCTCTGTGGTTCAATCCGCTATACAGACAGCTGCCGTCATCCGCTACCAACGCGGTGGTCCATGATCCTGGGCTTGACCATGCCGGGCCGAACGACAACCGACCTCTGTTACGTGCTTCTCACGTGATGGACTCCCCCGTTGCAAGCCCTCCGAACGACCAGAATATCGCAAGACCATATACCTCAGTTCCCCTTCCTTCTCGCCCGTCCTCCGGACAATCTTTACCTCCCTCCCTGCCTCACCAGAGTCCAACAGAGTCCCTTGGATCTGCTCCTCGCTTTTGTATCATTCCACCTCGGCATTCGACCGCCCTGTCTCGTCGCAGGCAAGGCACGCGTGCGATCGAATATGGCGGGATGTGGCTCGATGAACAGGAGCTCATCACGGCCCTGGCAGAACCAAATAGAAACCTTTACGTCTTTCGGTGCCGCTGGCAGGAAGATCGTTCGCCGTGCCACCTCTGGATCAAAGGCGAGAAATCATCCATTAACGCACACATGCAAAAGTGGCATGGAGACCAGCCTGGCGGGGACAAGTCTGAAGTTGAATGTCGCTGGTCTGATTGCAAGACGACGATGTTGAAGGAATCGATCGTTAGGCACGTTGTCCGGATGCACCTTGGGGAGGTGTGGGTGTGCCAGGGGTGCCAGAGGAAGTCTACGCGGCATGACGTCCACAAGCAGCATACCGCAACGTCGGAAATCGAGGCGTGCAAGACGTCCAGTGCTTTAACGACATACTCTGTTGGTGTGGTGGTAGTTGACGCCCGGGCTACTCTGGAGGGTGGAGGGCGAGTACGATATGCTGACGCATAACGTACCACATATTTGCATGCATACCTCCATTCGTTCATCACTCGTCCATCACTAGCACTGCACGCCTTTTGCATTGCCCCTCTCCTCGGCATTTTCACTCGCGTACTTTCATTTATACCTTGTCTTGTGTTCATCCCGGAATCATCGCTACACGTTCATTCTCTTCCTTCGATCCTTGTTCCAATGACCACCTGTACGGTACGCTGGCAGAATACAGTCTAACCCATTCCTCTAAGAATCCTCTTTTATCATTTGTCGCCGACAACACACTGGCCCCATCGCTTATCTGATCCCTACTCCCATCACGGCGGGTGTCATCCTCTTGGAAGTTGGAACTGGCCATCGGGTCCCGTTCCTACATCGACGGGCGGTTACATAGGCATATTCCTATCTGTCCCAATCTACTAATGTTTGACATCCTTCGGATAACCCGTATAAATGGTGTAATGCTACTGTACGCAGTTCGGAGTCCTTGGCACTGGTACATCTAGATCCAGCACGTGCTGTAAAGCTAAATTTCGGCAAATCTTTTCTTCTTGTTATGCAAGGGGCTCGGGTGAATGTCCACCCCGTACTGGCCATAATCCGTAGAATATGACTCTGAACATCGCATCCGGAGACGGTGCAATTCACGCGCAGCGATAACACTGGGTCCAGAAGCCGAGAGATGCTCGCACACTGGCAGATCCGTGATGATCAGCAGGGTCACCAAGTACGATCGAGTCTTCTCGGACGCGGTTGCCTTCCATCAATCAGTGATCTATCATTTGTTCCACCGCTTCCGCGATTCGAGCACGAAATACCGCACGATCTTCTCGAGTTTGCAGTCCGGCGCCAAGTCCATCGGATCAATGAGCGCATGCACCTCCGTACGGCGTCGTGAATCTTGGTGTTCTGTCCCTGCGCGTGGGAGGGAGGACGTTTCGCTGGGAATGGCAAGCAGGCGCGAGTCCACCGAGGGTTCGTTAGGATAGGCGTCCAATCCGACCAAAGCTATCCTGTACCCCAAATAACACAGCATTAACCCCCGTTTTGTGAACATGATGCGACAATTGCCCGACCTTCGTGACCGTCCTTGGGCCCTCGCTGAATCATCGCCGCCCTCGTCGATGAGCTCGCCCTTCCTCCCTTTGCACAGACGCTGACACGTTCTTCAATGCAGCCTGCAGGAATGCGTTTCCGTCGCCCGCGAGTTGGGATCGTGTCGGACTTTCAGCGGGACATGGACGCTCACCATGTCCCACTTCCTGGAAGAGTGCCTCGGGCGCTATCGATGCCCTCATATCGCACTGGCGAGCCCCGCGGTGTTGGCTGCGTCATCGGAAAGGTGCATATGAGAAGTGTGAGGTGGAATCCGGTGTCGTTGCCAGTGGGGTTGAGGATGACGCGTGTGCGTGCTCAAGTCGTGTCCCTAGATGAGATCAAGGACCCCTCCACGACGTTTAGTTTTGGGAAAGCGGCAAAGGGGAGGGAGAGGTTGAGATTGAGGGCCATCGTGGAGGTGGCTTCGTTTATGCCTATGTGTGTATGAGCACGGGGGTTGGGACGGAGATAGGTGGGTGGGAATGGGTTACCTTGGGCTCCACACTGATACATCGATCCGGTCATACGGACACATTACTCGTACCCAGAGCCATATATTCGAGCCACTCCGAGTCGGCGGTGCCCGTCTGTGCGAGCACACAGATGATCCCCTGTCGAACACGTAGATACGCCCTGCAGACTCGGACGTGTTGTATCGGTGGATCCCGACAGCACCGTCGTATTTGTCGCCGGGCTTCGAGCTTACGACTCAGTTGCAAGAAAACTAGCACAAGTGGGTGAGTCTATGCAGCAAGAAGTAGAGAAGATGGGAGCGAGAAGGTTGCATACTTCGGCTGTGGGATGAAGCGCAAGAGGGAGACGTACATGATGTCTGCGAGGCCATCAATTCCAGGGCCAACAATGACCGTGACTCAACAATGAGCATGCTTCCTGCCGGAACGAGTTCAATCAAGCTTTGGTAGGCCCCAATAAACGCTAGTCGCAGAGCAAGATTGAGAGCTCGAACCTGCTGCCACCCACGGTTCAGTCGGCATCCTCGGTCCGTCACTCCGGACCGCATCTTTGTTCGGTTCAGCTTTTCAAAACGCCAGCACCCTTCCTCCCGCCCTCCCCCGGGCCTTACTCCCCACCTCTAAACAACACAACGACTATCATGTTGCAAGTGGAGCGCTTCGAGCCTTCGACGATACTCTTGATCGGTTGGTGAGCTAGATTCCAAGTCCGGGAAGGACGAAGGTGCGAGAAATAGATCTGCCAATGTGACATATCGTTCAGCTTGGCTCGCAGACACCCCGCCAAGAGCCTGGATTTCGGAGGATGCTCCATAAATCATCCGCTGTATGCTAGTGTGTGGCTTACACGGTTACACGGTTACACTGCACGCCCCCAATCTGCCGAGTCCCTGCGCGCATGTCGCTCTCTTCCAGAATTCTAGATCACGCCGTTCTGGAATGATGCGGCTGTCATCGATACTGCAGTGGTGCCATCGCGGACCACTCGATTGCCGTGTTTCGCTTGTTGTGCTGTACGCCGCGGCCCGCGCGGTCCACCAAGTGATCTCGAGTTCCCTCTACTCCCTTGTGATCCGGAACTAATTTTTGTATTAGTTATCAACGACATTATGCATCTGTTACTGTGGCCTGTCCATTCAACGTGCACTCCTGCAGAAGCGTTGACAGAAAGCGTCACCGTTCCATACCAAACCGCATTTTGATCACCGATCACGCCAGATCGATCGGTTCTATCAACGTCAAGACGTATCTGATCAGATCCTCGAGGAAATACAAATTCTAGCAATACTCGAACTACGCATATAGTCATCACCTCGTAGATGAGGCCTTCCAGTACATCATACCTAGCCCCTCTTAAACAACGCGTTATGTGTCGGGTACCGCGGCATCCTGCCCGTGGCCCCGTGGCCAGCCAGCATTGTCGTAAGACCGTGGCAGCGAGTGGCAACAAAATCTATTCGTCAAATGCCCGTTACGCTGTGTGGGAATGTACACCAGCATTCTTCCACTTCTAACCACGGGCAGCGATTAAGCTGTTCAGCTTTTACAGCAGTTCCTACCACTGCACAGGATGTTCGCTTCCACAGCTCTTGCCTCAGCGCTAACTGTTGCACTCTTAAATCAACGGTTTTATGCAGCAACCATGCGGTCTATTTCGGCTACGCAGGTAGCCTGGTGCGCCTTTGCTTCAGGTATGGCTTACTGTCATTTCCGACCTGTGGCAAGATACTATGATCTCAATCGTCGCAGGAGTCGGCGGCAGGACTGGAGCCCAATGCAACTGCAAGCGAACGCCAACTCCAATCTCCAGGCCTTACGGTCACTGGGTTCAGGGCATGCATTTTTACGTCTTAGTGCTGTGTCTATTCCGCCGGCGCGCCGCCCGTTAGTGCCTGCCCAATAACTGGTTGTGAGTCACTTGGTGCTTCTCCCAGAGTCCCAGTAGGTGCTAATTCCATGGAACAAGTCTCTGATCGTTTTGGAGTACAATATCCGAGGAAGAACTTGAAACCTTGCACTTGGGTTACCAGTAACCTCGCATATTACACCAAGGAGCACTGGCATATCACGCACAACGTGGTGACATCTGGTGTCTGGACTGTGTCGACGCCGCGAGCATTCGTATGATTCAGATTCCGGCTTATCACCGGAATCGTGTCATGATACATAGTTTGTTCAACAAAACGGTTCTCGTCCAGATTCATAGCGTCAAGCAGCTGGACCGGTAAGAAGTCATTTCGTCGAAGAGATGATGTGACCTTATTCCTCGAGAGACAGGTTGCCCCAGTACCCGGGTCCGTGCTAATTGGTGCCTTCCAGACTTCTGCTCCCATCTGGCCTGCGGTTTTAGAATGGCAGACTGCTGGCCATACGTTATGCCTTAGCTTGTATATGGTGCATCATAACATGTGATGCCCGAATCACCCACGATACTTTTCCAGTGAGTTATCTATTGCATATCTATCCTCATATTGTGTAAGTGACATATGTCGTATGTAGCGTTCAGACCCGCTGTGTAACCCGGACCCCGCGCAAATGGGTGAGTTTGTGGGTCAAGCTCTTATGGGAGATTACTGGCTTCAACGTTGGTCAAGATATTCTTCAATTACTGATCATTTATCATTCTGATGCAAATAATTAGACGATGCGGCAGGGTCCGTTTTCCACGACACCCTTGTCCATTATCTGGAGGAGTCCTGAAGTTGGACGCGCCGCATATATGCCGCATATACCAGAGCGGCGCATCCCTGATGACAGATATGGTTCTGTAATGATCAGCGAGATCATCTATAGGCTAATCACGCTCCTTCTCGGGGGTTGCCTTTACTGTGCACTGCGCCGGCTGGGTACGGGGTACGAGATGGCAGTCGCCTTGGTCAATTCATTCTAATGTTTTCTTTGTGCAGTTCCGGGCGGTCGGTTGGATCAAAGTCTACAGTATCGTCGGATTTAAGACAGCAAGTTATATACACTATTTGGAACCATCGAAACTATCGTTTAGATCATGGACAGCGGGGTATCCTCGAAAAGGTCAAGATTCTGACTATGCATCGAGCACCTTTCCTTCTTTAATCTCAAATTTCCTTCTTTGACCCGACGTTTATGGCCTGCCATTCCGATTGACCTAGATATGATCGATCTGATCCTCCAATCATCGGTCGTATATTCCCTGCTCGGCGTGCTGGCATGTCATGGGTTAAATAATAAATACCCGAGGCCGCGATCCATGGAACACTTTCTCAGACCGAGTCATTTCGAACATTCCGACGGCCATGATGGCAGGGTGTCCTTGGCCAGTGCACAGCAAATTGGTTTCGCTTTACCAGCGCCACGCACTCACGCCAGGACGGAGGGTTCGCGTAGGGGTCCTCCGACCGCCTCGCTCAGTGTTGGACCGTTGTTGGACCTGCTGCCGCCACGGCTATGCAAAAGACATTGGGGTTCGGACGCCATCATACATGCTCATAACCATTGCCCCAAGGTCTCTTTGCGCAGAGCGGGGAATCGACAAGCACCACCAAAGGCCAAACATGTATTGCATACATAAACACAACAAAAGGACACAAGCGAAAAGGATATCTTGCATGCATACATGTGTGGTCTATCTGTCTAAGGTTTCAGGAAATGCATGTGGAAGCTAAATCTATGAAGAGCGCACTGAAGCTGGATCCACATTCGCGCAATCGCGGGGACATCGTGAGAGGAAAGGTTACTGCCCCTGGTGTCCGTGCAGCCCATGAACGTCCCTCTCATGCTTCTTTAAGTAGTCTTTTCGAGAGAGGGACTGGCCGCAGGTCTTGCACAAGACCTTAAGCCCAAGATGTATGTCGACGTGTCGCCGGAATCCACCTCGACGACGGTTTTCACCGCAGACCCCTTCCGGAGTCCACCACATGCAGTCAAGCCGACAGTCATCAGGGCCCCGCACGCCATGTGCACTGCCTAGGTGCTTCATGAGATCAGCGACGTCGGCGCAGACTCGGTCGCAGAGCACATCGTTTGGCAGCAGCCAACGACACGCGATGCCGCTTCCCATCACAGCCACTCTACAAAACCCCCGTGAGAAACAAGGAAGGAGGTGAGAAGATAACGACCTCACCCAATCGCGGGAGGCTGGCTTGCTGGCATGATGGGTGGCATCTGATTTGCGGACGTGTGTGCCTGCTAGTGCAAGTGAGCTCGAACCACAAACAAGAATGAAATACCAGAATACCTCAGGGATATATCCTCCGTGGTAGGGAGCAGCAGCCGGATGGTCGATTGGGAGGGCGTAGTATGCAGACCTACGAGAAATCAGCGAGGTTTCGGAAGTAAGGGCGAGATGTCTCCCTACGTGTAGTACGGGGGGACCGCCTGCGTCACTTGAGAGGGATCGATGGGCTGAGAGGGAGAAGGGAGGTGCGGATAGTGCATCGAAAGCGATGAAGAAATGGACGGGGGAGCCTAGCACTTGGTGCATGTTTTATGGCCTACGCGAGCCTTCCAAAGTCCAAGTTCCAAGTTCCAAGTCCCAACTGTCCTAGCTGGCAGGGGACATGTGTAACATGGAGGGGTCTGGCAGGACCGCGCCGACAGCAGCGCCGGATGGTTGACAAACCCGGAAACGGTCAGACATGGCAAGTGCAATCGAAAACGGAGTCACCGTTTGCGGTTTGCGTTGCCGCACGCAAGCCAGCTCCTCCTTGAGGTCTTTGATCTCCGAAAGAGGTCGGTCAGCCCAGTGGACAACTTGGACGAGGCGATTGACTAGTGGCCAAACTGGAGCTTGGGCAAGTGGTACATCAGCAGCTAGGAATGGACGCGGGGCCTTGTCGACAGGGAGACACGGGAGGAAAAGTACACCCATTTTTGCTCAGCCCAGCCGAACTGGCGCCCATTAATCTTGGTTCCTTGCAGTCATCTACACCAAGAACCAGGGCGCATTTCGAGGTCAGCTATCCGCACAACAATGGCCAGACTTATTTGCTTGCCTGCATCCCAGCACGCGGGCGTTCCATAACGATTCGGATCGAGAGAACTAGCCCGTCATGCTGTTTATCCTGACAGAATAAGACGTGGCTCGTACAATAAGCGCCCTCCTGATCTGGTGGACGAAAAATGCAACGTGGTACTCCCTGATCACACCATCTCGGCGAACCCACGCTGTGAACATTTAAACATGTAAGAGATAGATACCTTGTTCCAATTCCTCTGAGCGAAAACCCGTTTCACAGGTATCACATACCTGGAACGCGTAGTAATGGCATTAGGCTACGAGGGTCGGTTCGGCGAGGACGGACTATGCCTCCAAGCGTTGACGCATGCTTGCTTCGTTGCGACAGGCCTGGATTCGGAAACGAGTGCCCAGAGATGATCGATGATCTGTGACCTCACGTGTATACTGGCTATCAATCACTAGCTTCGATGGTTATCCGTTCGCATGGACACGAGAACGAAGAAGCCAAGACGGCATAAGAAGCTACCATAGGATTCGAAGGCAACGATTGTTTGGAACGATGTTCGTGGGTAATTGTAAATGGGCCTGTGCAGGCGAGTATAGCTTATATTGTTAGCAGACTTGAAACGGTGTATAACGCATGATACAGAATCGGGAAGATTGCGCCGGTCGCGGCGAATGAACGGACTATCTGAAGATAGGCTGTTTTGCAGTCGGACGCCGAGGGGCTGAAATGGGGCCTGGTCCGTCTGGAGATGCTGTCGGTGGACTTGCCTTGGTGGTACGCTGTGGCGTATGTTGGCGCAGCCTGAAGCGACCGCTCCGCGAAGCTGAGCTTGCGATTGCCACGACAGATCAATCAGCTCTCGGGATGATCGGATTCCTTTCACAAGTACTAGCGAATTGCTGCAGGTCCGGTCCCGACAGAAATTCCAAGGCGCACTTGCTCCCAACTTCGCGGAAACAAGGTGATGCTTTGGGCCCAGCTAGGCTCGGGTCGTGTTACTCCAGACTCCGCCTGAACTAGGTGCTCCCTCGAGATCCTCCACGTCTCCGCTCTCCGTCTTTCGCTCCGCCTCACATCCTCTGCCCTCTGCTCTGTCCTCCCTGCAGCACCTGACTCTGCCCCCCACCGCCTTGGAACCAGTGCGTCCCTCCTGGTTGAAGCCAGACATGCGAACTAGCATTGATCGTAATGCACTAGAATCCGTCGAACTCGGTTGTTCGGTGTGGAACATGCTTGTCTTCGCGAAGTCAGACTGGTCTCTGATGATCTCACAAACACCGTTGTACGTCTCCCTCTTTCAATCCATTTCACAGTCCAAGTATTCAAGCAGCCCTTTCTTTCTTGCCTCTTCTTCCTCCTAGCACATGGACTCACTCAACTGTGCTGATTTTCTTGCATACTTGAAGCGGGCAGAAAGTACGAAGGCACCGTCGGAGACACGGAATCTACTTTCACATCGCCTCCGCAGAGCGCATCTGGGTATTCGACATAGCAATCGCCCGTGACTAGTATAATCCAACATTGACGTATCAGGGTGTGTAATACAAGGTACGTCTTCCCCACCTTTCCGTCTTCGTCCTAGCCTCATATTGCCACTCCCCACTTATTCACATACGTCCAGGTATCGGCATATCAAACACTTTCAAGCCCCGTCAACGAAGCCCGCTGCTATAACCTTCCCCTACCTCATCCCCTCCCCGCCCTCGGCCACTTTTCGAAAGCCGAATGGTCCTCACGGCAGAGACGTGGGAAATCCCCAATATCGTCTGGGGCCGTGCGCGTGCTCAGCACTCTGGCTCTACCTAGTCTACCTCATACATGCCATCCCAATGCGCTTCCTCTGTCACCACCTCCACCGCGTAGCGGATACGCCCAGCAGTCGCCCAGGTGGTGTGGGCGACGACAGTGTAGAGGCACTCTACCAGGAAAGGACGTGCTTCTGCTGCGACCAGACTCGGTTTATCTCGTGGGTGGAAGAGGACGCTGTGTAGCACATTGGAGTACAGGAGCGTCCGAGTCGTGGATGAGGATACAGCTATTCGTGCACTCAAGATGGCCGTTTTCAGACAGATGCGTTGTTGACGTTGTCTACAAGGAGAACGATTTCGTCCATCCTCTCCTACTTGGAAGTTAGAACAAGTCCCGTGTGTGAAGGACTCGCAACCGAAGGCATTTCACCCACTTCCAACTTCAAATTCACCTAATCCAAGGAACCTTGTATTTGAAGGCGATCATGAACCTCCAGGTCGTGCAGTGTTCATGGGGCCTGTTCGACTTTGCAATGCGGAATCCCAAACACGTATTGGGGCACTTCCCTGCAGTCTGATGGTCAGCGCAAGGATGCGTCGTGGTTGCTTTATGGCCCGTAGTTCGAGTTTGAAGAATTCCTGGTGCCCCCAAGTTGCCTCCACTCATTTCTCATGGTGCAGTTCCTCACTGTAGGAACAGCTGCCATGGTATTCTCCCCCTGTGGTCCAGTGGGTCTTATCACTTTCACCTATTTGAACCTATCTCCTGATATCTATGCCTCAGGCTGGGTGGATAGCCTGCAGGTCATGCCAACCAAGTGATGGTCCTGTCGACGAGTACGTTTCCCCGCTTCTGGAAAACGTGCGTGGTCCTTTGCTAAACACCCGGGGAAGACGACTACTCTACGGACCACATTCCGCGGTAAAGGAGAGCCGGTCTACTTGCCATCGACGAGTGAGCACTGAATCTCAACAACCAACGAGTTGATCAAAAGCCAAAGGGCAGACATTGCGGAGCCTGCAGGGCCGGACCCACCTGCCCGACCGTCGTTTCTCATGTGTTCTTTTCCTGTCATAATTTGCGACCTGCTTCTGGGGCTGAGTCTCATATCGTGTGACGCAATTGAACTGTATTTCTTACTGGAGGGGGTTGTACTACAATGGCTTGGTTCGCGTCACGACTCAGGTACACTTTCCCAAGAAAGTGTTGCGAACGCTCGTATTGCATTTAACCAGCTGGCACTGGATGTGATATACTGTAGTACGACGTGTCAACGCCTTCACGCCGGATGCTTCTGCTGGACTTATAATCGTTGCCCATAGCCGGCTGTAAACCCTCCGCTTGACCTGTGCTGGTATGCGCCACAACGGCCTAGGATCCTCTGAGAGACCGAGTCAAGGCTTCAAGTTCAAGCTCAAATTTGTTGAGGGTCCATTCCAATTTCCAATCGCTTGGCTCTCAACAAGAATCGAGCAGCCTCTGCTTCTAGTGGTACTTGGTGAGTCACTCGTCCCTTGACTCCCTTCGCCGCGACCGCCAATTCTGAACCATATCATCACAGATAAAACAGAAGCTTTATAATCCAATAGATACCATTATAAGGCTTTATAATCAATCCATCGTTTCGAAGGAAAGGATTAGAAAGGGATTATAAGGGATTATAACGCTTCTGTTTTTTCCGTGATGATGTTATGCTGTTTCAAGTGCCCGGCATTATAAAGAAGAGCTGTACTTGCCTGACGGATTCAAGAGGTTCTTTTACTCCACCAAGTCTCCAACACCCGTTCCCACCCACATGAGTCTTCGAGTATGAGTGTCACATTCTTATCTGAGTGTAGTTTCTCAAGCCGTCTGGGTAATTATGTTATACTGTGAGCTGATGACCTCTGAAGCTTGAAGCCGAATGATTGAAGGCTCCGTACTTATGGAGACGATGTCAGCGACTGGACTGGCAACTTGTTGACGAATCCAAACGCCACAATGTCGCCGTCCGAAAGTACCGTCTGTTCGTGTCGAACAGTCGAAGCAGTCATGATAGTCTGATGCCGTGGGTGCTCCCGGTATGAGAACGTGCTTTCAATCAAAGGAGCAGAGCCAAGATAATGGTTATCCCTTACAGATGTTTGGACATCAGTTTTCGGGATCAACGTATGTTCGCCCAGATGGCGCGGCCAACAAGTGACAGTTTTTGTTCGCTGGGTCGGTAGGGCGCTCGTTACCCGGGCTGCATCTCATTGTCTGGACCAATATCGTGACGGTGTAATTTCCTCAATCCGAATCATGGTCGGAAACGTTTGCATGCTAGAATGCAGGTGATCAAGAGATATTTCAGGTATCGATAGGATGGGTCGAGCAGCTGACCTCAGAATATTAATATTCTCCTGTCATCGATGTTCAGCATGAAAAAGGAACCAGGGCAGTGGGCGCCAAGTTGGCCTATATGAGGTTGCGTAAAGGCTGGGTGCTACCACCCGTTTTGATGTCTCTCCTCCTGGCGACGAAGCTTCCTGTCCTCGACTCCTCGTATAGCTGGTCATATCTCATTTGCGCAAGCTTCGATTCTGGGGCCGACAGATCATCTTGTGTTGATCGATCGTTGGGCTGACCAGCCCCTTCCGGGGATGGAAGACTTCAGAGTGGGGAGCTGGCTTGCATCCAGCAGGACAAGAATTCTGGTTTGCATCAAAGGTACCTCCGTTTTTGGCTACGCCTGCCATGTCTGTCTGCTCTCAAGTCTGATTGGCCATTCGGAATGGCGGTCGTCACGCTCCTACCAGAGTTGGATGCGCCTGCCAGCTGTGACAGTTGGAGGGCTCGTGGGGATACAAAATGACCCCAAGCCCCCCGCCCTCTTCTTCACTCTCTACCATGTACTTTATGCCCGTCCCCTCATGGATAATCCTCCTCAAATCGCGCAGCCTCCTCTTCAGTACGCGTGCCCCTTCCCTGACTTCTGAAATTTAACTGGCTTTGCGCAGGCCAGCATATCACACCTCACTACACATCCTCCCGGTTACTTCCCCTAGTCCTGCTCCCCGCAACGGAGGATTCGACGCTGACTGGACTTCGGATGTATTCGAGTATTCACTCTTTTTCCTGAGTCGAGCTCACTGGCAGTAGCAGGCACACGCCCTTGTACACACCGCCGCCCAAATCGGCCAAGTGTCGGCAGGCCACCCTCCCGCGACAGCGTACGATCGTTATCTTCACCCTCCTCGGTTTCTGACGCCATTTTTGTAGAGTTGCTATGACAGGCAATAGCATTATCTGCCACTGGTTCCTGCCGAACGGTATGCTCTGCAGCCGAGTCTGCGGAAGCTTCAACGATCTCGTGATGCACTTGGGGGTTGCTCACGGGGTGCATGGCCCCGATGAACATCGTCTGGATTGTCATTGGTGGTCTCCGAGAGGGGTCTGTCATGCAAACCTCCGCCGAGACAGTTTTCGCCGCCATATGGGAACCCATCTCGGCCACTCGGTCTCCTGCGACCGCTGTAATAAGCCCTTTACCAGGAGTTACAACCTGCGGAAGCACATGTTGAATTGTGATGGCGTTGTGCTAATGTGAAGCCTCTGGTCCGTGTGCCATCACTTGGCGTCTTTGGCTCCAGGTGTGCAGACGGACGAATCAACGTGTATATATGTGTACGATACATCTCGCGCGTATTACTGCTTGAATATACAGTGAAGACGACATGGGGAACTATATATGGTCCACTATTCTTTGATACTTAGTACTCGCAGTGCTTGCCACAACTTCCTATTGCGTTCAAGAAAAATTTCGGGTGGTAGGCGTGGGCCGCGTGGACGTGGTGTCGATACCCTATAGGGCATTTTTCGATTGGTCAGGGGGGTCAACGTGAATATTATGCGAGGCGGCGAACTGGCTGGACTCTGCCGCGTCGCGATGGTACGTGCGCGCCGGTGCTGGCATGGCCGTTGGCCTGCTCTTGCCGACTCACCGCGCACTGTGCCGTCGGAGCACCTTGGCAAATGGCCATCCGAAATGTTGGGATACGTTTCGAGAACTGAACTGCCAGTGCGTTGTACAGACAACACTGGGTGCGGGGTACGACACCGTACGAGAGAGCAGTGGCCCTGGCGAGGTTTGTCTTTTTGTGGTTTGTACGTCGAAGTTCGATCAAATTGACTGGCCGTCAGTGGTGCCATCGCCAAAATTATCATTTACATACATTCGTGTGCGGCGTCTTCCCTGGTCTTTTTGTTTATTTATTCTTGTACCTCAACTGACGCGACGCACGAGGAATTGTGGGTTCGCAATGGTCCACCTGGGCCCGATTGATCTGGATCCGACGACATCAATACTCGTGTGCTCTAGCTTCAAGTTGGCATTATGACATACCAACATGCATCTATTCGAACGGGTTAGCGACCTTGGATGATCTCGCTGATAAGCGCGATTAGAAAACCTTTCTAAGAGACCGAATAGCCCTAACTTACTTTCTTCATCTGGCGTGCATTCGATGGGCGAGGAAAGTGACCTATGATCATGATTCGGCGGCGCTCCATTGAAAATGGTCACGAGGGTCGGGTTACTTTCGTTCCACTTTCAAAATTCAAAACTCGTGTTGCTGACGCTACATTCCCTCCCAGTGGTCGTTTCCTCGGAGGAATCGAGGGTAGGGGTGTCCTAGTACTTGATAGCATCCACTCCCAAAGGCTCAGTTACGGGCCACGACTAACGCGTCTTCGTCCTAGGCACTGACCGTGCTCAGAATTAGCTCCTGGACGTACCAGAATGTAGCGTGACAAGTCCCTCTACGGAAACCCTGAACGGCTCGGAATCGATGCTGCAGACCATACAAGCATCTTTTCCCCACAAATACCGATAATCCAGGGTATATGGCGATGACGACAGGCCAACTCTGTGGGTCATGCAAGCACTCTACTCACCTGTGCACGCAGATCAGTACTCTTTTCTTACAGTCGTCGTTGCGTGCCACCCAGGAATGCGTTACGCAACTCCAGACGTTTCATTCGAAGATGAACACGTCGACATCCAACTATATGTCTTTTTATTTTTCGCGCGGTCAGTAATCTCACGACCACCTATGGACGTTCGAGGTTTCAGTACGAAGACAAAGTTGTTACTCAAGTATTCACCTGTGAGCTGTCGTACCCCAACTATGAGGTGCACCTCACGGCACCACAATGCTATACTTTCGGAGGCAACTCAATATTGGCCAAGGACCATTTTCCTCGCTGCGCCCATCATTCACATCGAAAGGAGGGGAAGTGTCAGAGAGGTGCGGATTGAGGTGATACAGAAATGACGGCGTGCTATAAATCCATTCCGTGCAATATTGCACTGCTAGTGTCGTTTCATTTTGGAATCTACCCGTCAGCGAGTGACAACATCTCCAGGATCACGCCTGCCAACACCTTCATTCCTGCGTCGGCATTTTCTCAAGTCCGTGTGCCTGTGGCAGGTGATGGCTGGCACCTGCCACCCAACAGGCCAGGTGGAGGCCCTCGTGCGTTCTGTGATTGGTCGAGAGCTTATTCCATCCTGTGTTTTACACAAGGACCATTACGAAATCCCCGTGGTTCTGTAACAACTGCCGGTGGCCAACTCGGATGGCCACTCAGATACTCAAGACCGGAGGCCAATCGGCAGACTCATGCTTCAATTCCATCGGACATTCGTCCCTGTGTTAAACACCAGCAACACGGGTTCCGACATGTATTCCTGCAAGGGTTGGCGGACTAATACCTTGTCTATTTGACACAGCCACATTCCGATCATCGATCGATCGATCGATCGATTCTGTCAAGCATGTATTTGATCGGACCCTCGCCGATAACTGCAGGTTCCATTGCCGCAGCACGGGAGGTTGCAGCATGTCGAGCTGTGTTCGCCAACGTATTGATCGCCTTGTCGATGAAGCCTTCCAGCGCTTTTAAACCTAGCTGTGAGAGAATACGTACACTGGCAGTACCTAATGGCCGCCTTCGGCCCTACTTATGTGAAGTTATGTCCGCCGGTGGCCAGCGTTGTCGTACTAAGACCACGATGGCAACGAAAAGGCATTGTTCTTCGATTGGCAGATAGCCGCATCTTGCTGGCACACAGTGCTTATTCTCCCGCTTTTAGTCACATTGATGTTCCGTTGTTCACGATCCTCACGCCTGCCAGGGGACCAACGTCACACCTTGCTGAGCCCTTTGTTTTTGTAGGTTATACAGCTCCTGCTCCAGCGCCAACTGTTACTCTTTTAAACGAAGGGTCTCGTGTTGCTTTTATGCAGTTCTCTCAGCTCGTGCAGATATCTCAACTCTCATTTCGAGTCATTTGCTGATCCGCAGCGAAATCTACGCCCTGCTTGGTTAAGGAGGGGTCTGGCTAGTTATTGTCTACTCCGACCTGTACGGCCAGTCGTATTTTTCGTATCTCAATGGTGTCAACGCCAATTTTAACTTTTGGGTCGACAGAACAATCAAATGTGAGCGGCATAG